>CAIGRT010124095.1:0-12119 GCA_903798405.1 Fraxinus platypoda | reverse complement strand
ATTGTCTTGGTGTTTCCAGCAAAAATGTCAAGGAGGAATGTTGAGTGTAGCATGACATTTTTGCTGTCACATAAGTATGTTTTTTGTAATCATCATTCACTGTTTTTATAGTACATGGTTGGTAGTGTATTTTTGGAATTGTAGGCTAAGTATGGCTTTATGAAAAAGCTGTTAAATGTAAAACTTGTAGTAGGTAAAGTATGGAAGTCTAGTTGCTACTAAAAAACCTTTTGTATAGATTATATATTAAGCAATGAAATGAACCAGCCGTGTAGAACTTCACATTTTACAAAACTTTGGTCATTCTTTCATTCTCTTTGTATTTTCTTCATATAACTTCAAAATTTGATACACTTAATTACTTGTTTCCCACTCCCATCTATTATGGCCAATAAAAGATAAGGAAGCTAAAAATGAAATCAAAGTTAAAAGATCATTCACAAAGAGTTAAGACGTGTTCAACGATCCACAAGATCACATCAAATGTTTTGCTCCTTCAAGAAATGTTGATTCATATACAATCTAGGTATCAATGAATTTCTAATAACATGGAAATAAATGACAGTTGTTCAATGACAGAAAGTTGTCAGGAATTTTAGAATATTCCAAAGACAATGGATTCCAGGGTTAGCTGACAGAATGAAGAACGTGTATCTAAGTTTCATTTGTTTTTTTTTTCTTTTGATTTCTTCCTTCTGATTTTCCCTTGAACATACCACTTCACTTGGAATATCGCCGACAACATGGATACCGTGTATTTAATTTTTATTTTCTTTCTTCTGTTTTTCCCCCCTTTATGCCAATTGAACATACCATTTCAAGATGAATTTGGAACCTGCCTCTGCAGTACAAACACACAGAGGCAAATCATTTATTGCAAACAAGCAATACCAGTTATTCTCTGTCCATCTAACCAAAGAAAAATTAAGATGGAGCGGTGAAAAGTTGTCTAAAAATTAAACCACAAACTTCAATTATTTAGTTGTTTCATCATAGTAAAATATTGCTCTATGATTAAGAAATACTCTGGTTGATTCTCTGGCATAAATCCAAACTGATCTCTGAACTGTCAATTTTCAATCGTCTCACAAAGTAACTTTGTGTGACTCTTTAACTTAATCCCTTATCAATTAGCATAATTATAAACATCACCCTTATTTCTATAAATGGATATTGATATTCATTCCCCTACTTGCTTACCATCTTTTTAATTGTACTGATTTCATTTAAAAACTTTGCCAAACAAGGTATGCTAACTTCCTCAAAAACTACTTCCGAATTTCAATAGAAATACTGACAGGTCCCAAAACCTCCACAAATTTCCCAATTTTGAGGTCTTTTGGGCTCTGCTACCTTAATTCCACAAAATAGCAAGTCATCTACGCTCTTCTTGAGGTTAGTAAATATCACTTATAAAAATTCAGTCCTTGTCCTTAATGCACTTGACAATCAGAAGGTTTCATTTTCTATCCCACTATTTCAGATATCCTATGCAGCTTATTCTCTCCTTTAATGTCTACATAGTCATAGAACTTGTCGTATGCTCTTGATGTTGCATCTTAGACAGCTTTTTTAGCTATCGTCTTGATGGTATATAGTTCTCAAGATTCTTGACATTCCAGTCTTCTGCCACGTCTGAATACAAGAACAGTGTCTTGATTACACCTTGAATACTACAGCTTCTCAGCATCGGGCCCTCCTAAAATTTCAGTCATTGTCATCTTTGTATAGTCAATCACTCATCCTATAACACAAAATATTTGGTCTATCTCCCAATTTTTAAGCAGCTTCTCTAAAACACTATACACCTAAATGAGGTCAACTTACACTCATAACTGTTGTTTATAACCATTATTGTACTATCATAAAATTTTAGAACTTGCAAGAGTTGATGTGAATGCATTAAAGTAATCAGAACTAGACAAACAAAATGCAAACATAGATGCAGTGCAGACCTCCATACAGGAATACACCAATAGTGAAATTGTTTTGGGTGATTGAAATGACTTCAATCTTGTTAGAAATTTCGGCCTATTTTGTCAGGGCATATTAGTTTCCTTATGCAATAGACCATGTCCAAATATGACTTGCAATTCAAATATAGTATCACTTTTAGCCCATATGACTTCATCTGTCCCCAAGGAGAAACAGTAAATTCACAAAGTATAGAAGATCTTGCCAATAGAAAGTACAATAATCCTAATCAATGGCTGCAATCAAGAATAATACCTGAAAATACATCTCCAGTTCAAATGATGGGTTAGTGAAGGAAAAATAAGTGTCAATCCAACGCATTTCCACACACCTGAAAAATTATAAATATCAATGGCTGAAGAGGATTTGAAAACCGTTGAATCCTAGTATGTTCATATTTTGCAGGTACTTTTTTGATTCTACGACAGATCTAAAAAATCAGTTTGCGAGCTATGCTCTAGACTCGGTTCTCTGGTCACATGGAGGTATAATAGCACTAATATTTATTTAGGTTTTGGGAACCATTCTTCTAAGTTCTACTTTTCTCTTCCTTCCCATCCACCTTTCTATCCTTGTTTTCATGTGTGTGCTGTGTGTGTGGTGGATGATATAGAATCAGATTACATAACCAGTTAGCTCTACATAAGGAAAACTACCAGCATCACATAATCGCCTAGTAGTAGCCACTATTACGCCTTTAATGACTAGGCTCCAGATCATACCACGTGACAGCTAGCTAGCAAGCCCAACCAGGCCTACACTCTATATCACCATCCTACCTGACCAAGGTGATACTATATAAAAGGTAGCCAAGGTGATTCATCACTTCTGCCAAGGTGCCATATAGATACCAATCCTACATGGCCTAGGTGATGTGCTACACCTGTTACTAAAAGAAAATCCAAGGTTAATAGCCTCTTTGATGATGGGAATCACCCCTCACCTCACCTCCAAAAGATCTTGTAGATCTTCCTACAATTGATTGGTGTGACATCTCTGCAGCAGGTGTCTAGAAGGTCAAATTGTCAGTCTACTTTTCAAATGTCTTTTCAGAAGTCAAACCTAAACTCTAGGATGACCACTTTCCAGAAAACATTAAATGCCAATCAGCTTATGATTGACGAATTGACGCCTCGGAGGACACACCTCGTCCATTAGGATAAGGCTACGTATTTCTTGATCCAACATTAACAATTTCTCATCTTCTACCATAAAAGCTCACACTTGTGCCATTTGAAGGTAATGCAATTTTATACACCCAACTATAGTATTGCTCTATCTCGTTTTACGATAAAAGCTCACACTTGCTCTCTCTCATTTTATATACCCAACACTTGTGCCATTAAAGCTCACACTTGTGCCATTTGAAGGTAATACAATTTTATACACCCAACACCTAAGTGGCTCACATCTCAAGCTCGACTCACACCCAATATACTATTATGATTAACTGACTTGGCCGTCAGAGTGCTCGTGATCGCCTCCCCTCCCACCAGAGGATGCCATGTGTAACTAATGGTTTGTCCAAGTATGTAGGAGCAAGGTTATGTAGAAGTGAGTGGAGTCGAGATTTATTGGCTATGTCTCTCTACAAAATTGAGGTCAACAGCCACCTTTCTGATTGAAGATTCAATTGGATTCTGAATATTGCGTAAAATGGATTCCAAATGTAACATTCGAAGTTTAAATCAAACTTTACCAAATAAATGGCGTGCTATCCCCTCAAGGCATTTCTTTAGATCCTCAGCAGCATACGATATGGCATTAGTGCTTGATGTCTCCTAGTCAGTCGGTGTAAAAACTCTGTAACACCTTCCATCTGAACAGTGTATACAGGAAAGCATCGAAGACGATATGGCTTCAGCATAGAAGTTAGACAGTAAACCATGGTCAAATTATCAGATATTAATACAAACCTAATGGAATACAGGGTAATGAGTTGAATCAATAGAATCTCTGCGGTATACATCTCCAGTGACAAGGAAATGAGTATGCCCTCCCCTCAGTAACTCAGCTTGATGAGAACTAGTATGGCACCTTAAGACAGTTTTAGAATCCACGTAATATGTATCATTATAACTCATGCTTACGTGATCAGCATGTACCAATACATCATCAAAGTTTTACAAGAACAAGATCAACTATCAAAATACTACAATCAACCTACAAATTCAAAAGACCAACGTGGCAGTACAAGATTATCAAGCTTTGGCATGAAGCTGAAGAATAAGATAATAATCATCTCAGAAATTCCAGATTAGGTGCTTCCATAGACAACATTCCATTTATTTGGGTCATTCTTTAAGTTCTCACAAGATCTCCAGAGTTAAATCATTTATTTCAATTAATAACATCTGGAAGTAAATATAAAATATCGTTGAATCTTTGATCCATCGGTCATATTTTGCATCAATTCATTGAGTCACTTTAGGTTTTCTTAGGAACAAAGAGGTGCAGTCTAGTTGCCATGACTTGGAAAATGTTACTCTGTCCCCAAGACTCTTTGGTACACAAGCAAAGTCATATATAGCTCAGAGATTTTGTGTCCTAAGATTCTTTAAGTCTGATGTGTTATGTTCAAGTCAATTGACTTATTGACCATTTCCTAGAGTGTCTTCATTCTAAATACCGTGCCTGCTGCCTGCCTCTTCTATACTAGCATTAATTAAGAACAGTTAGTAGAGCAAGGGACCTATTGGCAGGGGACCTAATGGTGCACCCCACTAAAAACGAAATAATATATTAAATAACAAAGAGGTAAACTTTCACAGATGAGAAAATACCAAACATCTGTTCACCACTATCAAACTAAATCATAGATAGGAGCATTGCCAAATCATATGGCATGTTTAGGACAATTCCATTTGTACATAAATGGATGACAATGGAGGTTGACAACCTCTCACATGCATGCGAGCCCTGCGTGATTAAAAAATTCCGAAAAAAGTGGGCCCCCCTATTGTGAGTGTTCGGTCATCCTCATTGTCATCCATTTCGGTACATGTAGCATGGTCGACATGTTTATTAAGGGCAGAAAGGCAAGCTCCAAATTATGTTATGGATTAAATAACCTATTGCTTTAGTCGAAACTATAGGGCACAAATCATCGAACTTATCAAATTTGTTGGGATAGTGAGTGTCAAAATAGTCATAGATTGCATTCTTTAGGATGCCTATGTGATGCTGATCCCTCATGTGAAGCTGCATTCATAGCTTTGAGAATATTGAATCGGGGACATTGTTTGTTGGGTCATCTCTTACTATTTCAGCAAATTTAATCATCCAGGTCCGATTAATTCACGAGCAATGAATCGAGAAGAAAGGCTCAAGTAGCCCACCTATCACTCAACTCACTTAAAAAATTGGTAACAAAAAAAATGAAAATATATCCTCCATTCTTGCTCCCAACACGTTCAACCCGTTCGTACATTGAAAAAAAATTCAGAACATGAAATTCGAAATCCTCCATTAAGCCATAATCAATATGCAAATACACATAAAAAATCCCATTACATTCTCGTTTCGCCAACTTAAAAATACTAATTATTAAGATTTGAGGTCCATCTTAAAAGGCTAACCAGTAACACAAATTCTTATAAATTGGTTTATGTTTTCATTTTTTATTCGATGTTGGATTTTATCTCTTGACAATAATGGCAAAATACCCGCCTTTTTAAGTCAAAATATTCACATATATCTAAAGAATAATCTACCCTGTCAGAAAACTAAATCAATCCAAATAGTGGATTTGATGACATACCCCTCTAGTTTATTTGTTTTTTTCTCTTTCTGATAAGAGTAATTCATAACAGAACAACCAATTATACGAACTTTCATAGTGTTCAAACGAAAAAAATTGCAAATAAGATTGATCCAAACTCAAAACTATAAAACACTCGCAAAAATTCACGTCGTACAACAAGAAGAAACAAACACAAGATGAAGCAATTGAAAAAATCTAGAAGTGCGCATGTTAACATCTTTAGCAATCTTGACGCCACCAAGCTCAAGAACTGATGCCACCGGTTGTCTCCAATTCTTTTGGTGTTCAAATTTATCTGAAAGAAATGCAGAAGTTGTGGAGAAAGAAGACAATTGTATGCAAAAGCCAAAGTTTCTTCCGTGAGAAAAAAGAGAGGGCTTTGAGAAGAGTGTGGATTGAAGCCGTTACACCTCGCCTCCGAGACTCAGAGAGACGGTGACACGTAGCAAGCTACGTAGGCAGATGGTCAACAAGAAAGTCAAATAAAGACCCAGGAGGTCAAAACACGAAGAAGGCAAACATGCCGAAGTTCGTACACTCCAAGACGAAGCTTCTTAAGGAAGTAAAGAAAGGAGTTGAGGCTCTCCACTTAGAGAACTACTTCGAAGACTCCTCCGATGCTCTCAATTCGTTCGAAGCTTGCAAGTTGATGCTGTTCCACTTAGAAGATTCGAAGATCTCTCTGAAATGATTGATGTAACACTTGTAATAAAAGTTTGTCAGTATGTCAGCCTATTGTATAGATCGGCTGACCCCTTATCAATGTATTAATTGTATGAATAGACAGTGATGTGACGTTTCCATTAGAGAGATGAGGCCACGTGGTTCTGATCTAACTATCACCACGTCGGCCAATGTAGTATAAATATGTTCTCTTTGTAATTCAAAGGATGTAGGATTATTGATTGGAAAACAAGCAATAACATACACTCAAAACGCATACTTGAACTTTGGAGAAAAATACACAAACCCTAGGGTTTGTTTTCTAACTTTTTGATATGTTTATGAATTATAAATTTCTATACACGATGTAGCAATTTCAATACATATCATAACTATCCTTCCACATATTCCCATTTGCGATTACATCGGCTAGTTTGATTTCAACTGGGCGATCGTTGTTTGTGTGATTGCTTTTGTTCCATCCGCCGGAGCTCGAACATCCTTGTTTCTCGCCTCAAAATACCTCTCACGTCCATCTTCTCTATGCTACCGTAGTCACTCCGATAGGAACGCGTCAGAATCGTACTTGATTTGACGTGGGTTGGCCCGACATATGTTGACTCATTTTCAGGGGTCAACAGATTTGCACCGTCTGTGGGAAACCTTACATTTTACCATGAAAGTACCTGTGGGAAAAAGCCAGTTAAAAGTATTTTGGCAAAAAAGTTCCAACCCTTGAAAAAGGAAAGTTCTTGAAGAAAGAACCAATGAAGAACCCAAAAAATCAGATATTTATGTGCCCCTTGAAGAAAGGAAAATTTTATTGAGAAAAGTGTTTGTGAAAAATGGGCTCAAGTGGTGATGAAAGTGCACCTCGCAGGATAAGGGAACACCCTGAAGAAGGGGAACCCTCGCGAGCTGTCCCAGCCACACGCCAACGAGCCCCATAGCATAGGCAATGCTGGCCCAATGGCGGAGGCAGGTTGGCAGCTAGGGTTACGAGAGAAATGGCCACAATGGTTGCCAACATGAGAAGTATAACCCAACAAAACATGGCCATGCAAGAAATGTTGATGAACATGCAGGGTCGAAGAGGGTCCCCCATTCCTCCATATACAGCCCTTACAAATGTGTTCGATGACCCTCAGGTGTACTATCAAGAAGAAGAAGAAGAAGAAGAAGTCTAAAGCCAATGATTGGATACCGTTATGCTAGCCTAGAAGCTCCCGGGAAGTCGAGGTTGACACATCAACCAATTACGCCTCAGAACGACCCCATGAGGCTCCATACAACTTCCCTCCAAACTATGAGCCACAAAGTTGACCACAAAGGTCAGCTAGCGTCTTTGACAGGATAAGCCCGAGGTTACCTAGAAATAGGCAGGCTTACTCATCCCATGCGCCCATAAATAGGCAGGTTCATCCTCCTCCTCATATGCCTAGAAATAGGCAACATGAGCCTCCCTAGTATGAAAGACCGCTCCAACATGAAAGACAACAACCTCCCTATCAGGAAAAGCCTCAGATCCCTCCCCCTAGAAATAGGCGCGAGAGAAGGGGCCAGGCTAGGAATGAAGTAGGACCATCTCAACCACCTCTCCGAACCCACCAATGGGAGGACGAGGACTCTGATGAACCCAGAGGTCCTGCAACCTTGACGATGATGATGACCATTTACCTTTCTCAGAAGCCATTAGAAATGCCCCGATGCTGAACCACTTCACACTCCCTAAAATTCCCAAGTACGATGTGAGATGTGATCCCTCGAAGTACATCAATAGCTTCAAGATTCATATGGATTTGAAAGGGGCCACCCCAGCTATGACGTGTAGAGCCTTTCACTTGACCTTAAGTGGATAAGATGAAATTTGGTACACAAGGTTGCCAGAAGATAGCATTCGGAGCTAGCCAGACCTCAAAAGGACGTTCTTAAAATGCTTTGCTACTAGCAAATAAGGTGAAAAGCCCATTCAACGGTTACAGGACATGCGGCAACAACAAGGCGAGATACTGAAAAGTTTCTTGTCCCACTTTACTGATGAAATGACCTACTGTGTGCAAGTCTCAGATAGAGAAGTCTTAACAGCCTTAAGAGGAGGCTTGGACATGAACTCCCTCTTTTAGAGAGACGTGCAAAATAAGGACCCTGCTACCTATGACGTCCTATTGGAAATGATAATGTGAGAAATTCTCAATGAGGAATTGAGAGTTCATAGGAATAGGGCTAGCCAGAGACTCCTCCCCTCCTCAAATGCAAAGGGGGAAAGGTCCCACTTCCCATCTAATGAACCACCAGGCACCTCTAAATCATTGACAAAAACTAGCTGCGGCAACAGTTAATGCAGTGCCTACTCTGGCCTATGAGGAAGTAAATCCTACCACTGGCATGCGTTAGTATCAACCCTACCAAAGGCACCCGTAGAGGGGAAGAGGTAGGGGGGCGAGGTATTGAACCTAGAAATAGGAATGTAGCACCCGATTATTGTACGTACCATCAATCCCATGGCCACCGCACGAAAGATTATTGGGATGTCGCAAGACATTCCCAAAACTTGAATCAGGGAAAAGGAATGCACCTACAAAGAGATGCTCCCCCCAGGCAGGCCCAACAATATGGACAAAGATAAAGACGAAGCCCCCCATCAAATGATGGACATGAGCCCATCAAGGAAATCGACATGATCATTGGAGGTCCATATGTGGGATGAGAATCTAGAAACACACAAATAAATTATGCTAGAGAAGCGACATGTCCCCCTATGATGAGTTTCATAATTAATCAATCAGCTACTAGAAGAACGATCCTACCCATCACATTTACTCAAGAAGATGCAGTAGGTGTGCATTATCTGCACTGTGATGCCCTGGTGGTAAGGGTTGTTGTGGGCCGTAATGGCCTGAAAAGGATGTTAGTAGATAATGGAAGCTTGGTCAACATCATCTTTGGAGTTGCCTTTGACAAGATAAAAGTTGACCACGAGCTAACCCCAATGAATTCTCCTTTGTATGGCTTCATGGGAGACATCATCATTCTGAAGGGTAAAATCACTCTAGCAATAAAGATGGGAACCGCACCCTTGACTGCTCATCATTTCATGGAATTCCTTGTGGTTGATAACCACTCTGCCTATCATAGAGTACTTGGGAGGCCAGCCTTAAAGAAATTATGGGCTATCACCTCCATTCATCACCTATTCATGAAGTTCCCAACCGAGAAGTGGCATAGCCACCGTCCGAGGTGATCAGCGAAGTACCGGATGTTACTCAAACTCCTTAAGAAAAACCGAACCAAGGAATGTCAACGTCATTGCCATCGACCTGGACATGGATGAACCCCTTGAACAAGGGGAGGACACCGAGATGATAGTCGCTTCTGAAGAAGGGGACACTCTCAAAGTCATAGAGACCTCTGAAGAAGAGGCTATCTGTAAAAGACATACCACCCTGAAGAAGGGAGGGCTGCTGAAGAAGCAGTTAACTTGGAGGAGTTGGATCTTCGCATAATTGATTGCGAACCCCAAACTGCACCTATGGAGGAGCTGGAGAGCTTCCCAGTTGACCCATAGGATTTCTCCAAGCACCTGTAGGTTGGAAGAAATCTGCTAATAAAAGCAAAAGAGGTTTTACTTGGAGACATGGCGATATGGTGGGTATTGAACCAAAGATCAGTTGCCACCATTTAAATATTGACCCAAAAGTGGTAGCACACATGCAAAAAAGAAGAGCTATCAACCCTAAAATATATGAGGTTTTGAAGGATGAAGTTAAGAAGCTAATCGACAATGGATTTATCTGAGAATCCATATACCCTAAATGGGTCTCAAACCCAGTACTGGTCAAAAAACAAAATGGAAAGTGGAGGGTTTACATAGACTTTTCAAATTTAAACCAAGCCTGCCCTAAGGACAACTTCCCACTTCCCAGAATAGACCAACTTATGGATTCAACTGTCAGACATGAACTTCTTAGCTTCATGGATGCATATTCTGGATACAATCAGATTCCTATGTTCTCAGTAGATGAAGAGCATACCTCATTCGTCACAGATAAGCGGCTTTATAGCTATAAGGTCATGCCTTTCGGGTTGAAAAATGCAGGAGCTACCTACCAAAGACTTGTCAATAAAATGTTCGCCGACCTTGTTAGAAGAACCATGGAGGTATATGTGGACGATATGCTGGTAAAAAGCCTAAAAGCAAGGGATCATGTTAAAAACCTTAATGAGATCTTCCAAATTCTGAGAAAATACCGGATGAAGCTCAATCCTTTAAAGTGTGCCTTTGGAATATTTTCAAAAAAATTCTTGGGCTAAATCGTTAACCAAAGAGGCATCGAAGGAGGTACCGAGCCTTACTGGATGAGTGGCAGCCTTGAACTGCTTCGTCTTCAAGGCGACAGACAAATGCCTACCTTTCTTTAAAATCCTTAAAGGAGGAAACATGTTTCAGTGGACAGAGAAGGTGAGACAGCCTTACAAGAGCTGAAAAAGTACTTGGAGCAGGCTCTCATTCTCTCCAAACCTAGGGACCATGAGCTACTATAGTTGTACCTGGCAGTGACTTTCGAGGCCATCAGCTTAGTTCTCATAAGAGAAGAGAATGGCTACCAATTGTCTGTATACTACGTCAACAAAGCATTTTTATCAGCAGAAATTCGTTATCCAGATATGGAGAAATTAGCCCTCTCTTTGGTATTAACCTCAAGAAAATTGAGACCATATTTCCAAGCCCATAGTATATATGTGTTGACAAAATTCTGCCTCAAGCAGGTACTGTAGAAGCATGATGCTTCAGGAAGATTGCTGAAGTGGGCTGTGGAACTCAGTGAGTTTGACCTTGTTTTTAAGCCAAGGGCTGCCATCAAAGGTCAGGCCCTTGCAGATTTTGTGGCAGAATTTACCCCATCCCAGAAATGGAGGAAATAATGGAACTTGTTGAACCCCGAATTTGGAACCTATCAGTTGATGGATCCTCAGGGGAGATAGGGTCAGGAGCAGGGTTGTCTTAATCAGTCCAGAAGGACATAAGCTTACTTGTACTGTAAGGTTTGGTTTCAAAGCCACCAACAACGCAGCAGAATACGAGGCCCTCCTCCCTGGCCTAAGGTTGGTTAAAGAAATGAAAGTAAAGAGGCTCGTCATCAACAGTGACTCTCAGCTAGTAGTAAGTCTGGTTCATGGTAATTTTTCAGCCAGGGATAAGTCTATGGTAACATATCTGAAATTGGTCATCAGCTTCATCCATTCCTTTGAAAGTTTCGAACTGGTACAAATCCCACGTACTAAGAACGTCCATGCCGATGCACTATCTAAATTGGCAAGTAGTAAAGATTCTGAACTACTCATGTACGTATCTATAGAATATCTTTCTGGACCTTCCATCATTTCTGGCGAGGCGGTTATGTAGGTTAAGGACACCCCCAGCCTGGATGAAGCTAATAATATCTTTTATCAGAGAGCAGACCCTACCTCCTCAAAAGGAGGAGGCTCAGAAGCTCAGAAGAAGGGCTGCCCATTTCTTCTTGCAAGTTGATGCGCTATACCAGCGTGGGTTCTCACTACCTTTGCTCAGATGCATTGGGAGAGAGCAGGCAGACTATGTACTCCGGGAAATACATGAGGGGATATGTGGGAACGACACTAGAGGGTGGTCCTTAGCACAGAAGGTGCTAAGATAGAGGTGTCAATCCGGGTGGTCCGGGTCGGCCCACCAACATGTGAG
>CAIGRT010124087.1:0-39843 GCA_903798405.1 Fraxinus platypoda | reverse complement strand
TCTAACATCTTAAACTTTTAGATGAGATAGTAGTTCATACAAATTATTAGAGTTTATCCCAAATTCGGGTCTAAAGTAATAGTAGAAATTCAGAATTGCAAGCCAATCAGAGCTTTCAAGCTCAAGCTATACAAGGTCTGACTGGCTGTTGAAATGGCTTTGGCAGTTTGCTCATATTTGAACCAGGCTAAAGCTTGCTAATAAACTAACAAACCCAAGTTCGTTAATGAAAACTTGGATAATTTTGGTGTGTAACGAATTTAAGTGTACAAAGGACAACAACTGTTACCGTATTTCTTTCAATCCTTCTTCAGTTCCAAAAACTGNATGAAAACTTGGATAATTTTGGTGTGTAACTAATTCAAGTGTACAAAGGACGACAACTGGTACCGTATTTCTTTCAATCCTTCTTCAGTTCCAAAAACTGCCTCCTGGTTGTCTCTCCTTGCAGAAAAGGTTGAAATGCTATCATAAGCAAAGTCCAAATCTTCTCCCTAGTGGCATCAAAATATTCATGCATAAGTGAAAATGTTATTATATGACAGCAAGACAAATATAAAGATAGAACCCAAAACACTTAAAAGTATAATTAAAAATATAAGAAGAGAAAATAATTCATTAAGCATAGAATATATAGAGCTTGTTTGGGAAGGATTAAAATCCAATTAAAATTGAAAATATAACCGTTATTGGGTCCCACTCGTCTAATAAAAGTCAACTCCAACGGCTATATTTTCAATTTTAATCAGATTTTAATCCCTCCCAAACAAGCTCATAGTTAGTTGACATGTAAAACTAAAATATTTTGAATTATAAAATCAACGCCCAGCAAACAGTTCTTAAAAATAGAGAATGGTATTTGTTAAATTAGATGCTCACATATTCTCTTCCCTGCCTTTACACAAACTGTGAAAACAAAAGGATAACATCACATCCCTATTGTCCTTGATATGGAAATATGACTCTTTGTAAGAGCATAGAACAAGTAAAGAGAGATGATATTCCCCAAATAACCCAAAACAACAGAAAAGGAAATAACCAATATTAATAAATGTGAAGTAGCTATGTACCAAAGAGCATATATAAGCTTTTAGGACAGAAACAGGACAAAATGTCATGCAATTTAAAAACAGGAATAATCATGTTGGCGAAGATTAGATTTAAATGAATACACGTGCCCCTCTCTAAAAGCTTAAGCTTTTCGAGGAGATAAATGAACACGATAACACAGCTGGGCAAAACATCTAGGTTCAAATCTCACCACAACTCATTTATGAAAATTTTACACGTATAAGACCTTTGATGAAAATAAATAAATATCCTGCAAGTGAGGAGTGTTTGAAGATTAGATTTAAAAGAGGACGTGTGGCCCTCTTTAAAAAATTTAGCTTTTAGATGAAATGTTAAAAAAAACATCAAGGACCCTCCACAATTTAACACACATCAAGGACTCTCCACAAACAGCACTTTCTTGTCCTAAAGGACAAAGTCTAGCAACCACTTCTAGGATTCCCTGTCCTCATTGTAGGACACAGCCCCAAAAATGTGCAAAACCAAAGCATCAACTCATGGAGGACATTTTTCCAGCACGACGAAAGAGAAAGAGACGAACAATAAAAGAAACAGATCTAGATGTACCTCCAAAAGCTTCCCTTCCTCTAAAAATTGCTTGTACCTAAATGCACAAAGAATAAAAGAAGCTAATCACTGGCTAGTAAATGTCGATACGTATCAAATAAAAAGTTGCATATGAAGTTCAACAAAAAGTCCCCCAATTACAGAAATTGCAGAAACTAAGAAAAATGTATAGCAGTATAAATGGATAATAAAGTTATAAACTTTAATATCTACAACAGAGAAAGGTATTCTTTTGGTCGATAAATTCACGAATTTTAGTGCATAACCAGAAAAATGCACTTCCTGTCTTGATGAAAAATTTAAGCTGGATAGAAGTTAAAGTGGAAAGAACAGATAAAAGACTGGGTAACAGAACACTCAGAATAAAGCACGGAGATAGAACATTTAATCATATGCATGTCAATGCCTTCGCATTGCAGTCCTTACATACATATATCATATTATATATTAAAGAGCAGGTGAATAAACACAAAAAAGACTTAACTTTGGAAAATAAGGAAACCTATTATCATAATACCCTTCAAATTCACCTTCCCTGACTGCGATTAAGAAAACTCAAAATCCCTCGAATAAAATAAAAAAACACAATTTCAGAACAAAAAAACTTGTAAAACCCAGCCATCAAATGCAATTCTTACCGTGCTAAAACATTTAAATAAAATTTTGTTCACAAACAGCATAAATTAACAAATAGATGACAGAAAACAATCATACAGCAGAATGTACATGTACATGTGTGTGAATAAGGAGAAAGGGAGAGTCATAGTTACAGTGAGACTTCGGAGGAAGAGAGAACGTTAGAGGGGCGGAGGCTAGAGCAGAGCCAGTCGAGGACGGGCCGAACGTCGTCGTATTGGAAGGGCCATTCGCAGCTGTCCGGGTCAAGTGACTCGTATCCTTCGTAACCCAATTCGAACAACAACGAACACAATCGCGCGCCACTCATTTTCAGAACAATGCGAATTGCTTCAGATCTGGACGTTATTTGGAGCAATAATCATTGAATTTTTTTCTCCTCGAATTGCTATGGGTTGTGATGAGGTTTTTCCCTTTTTTCGTTTGAAGGGAATTAAAGAAAATGGCGGTTTATAATTTATTGTAAAATTCAAAGACAAAAGGACGGAGGAATAAGGTTGAAAATTTTGGACAAATGCAAGCAAAAATTACTTTACAATTAGCCAGCCAGAGTTTCATTTTAATGTTAAATCATATTTTTTTATAAAATAATTTTTCATATAAATTTAAAAATTTCACTCCTTTAGTTACAATTTTTTTAAAATCATTTTGTACAAATTAATAAAACATCACATTAATAAAATTACTAAAATGTAGCTAAAATATAATTATTAAGAGCAATTTTGAACTCATTGTTTGCCTAAAATATATTTTGAGGCCGAGTCAAAAATCCGAACCTATTTTGCTCCAGTCGAACTCGAGCTTCAAATTTCTACTCATGGCTCGATTCGACTTGTTGCCACCCCTAATTCCCACTAATATCCAGTACCACGACGTCACCCACTAAAATGTAAATCCTTGATTAATTTTGATTATTTCATTTTCAATATAATTTTCACATTTATTTATAACTTATCCTCCTTGTAAATCGCTCTTTAAAATGATAAATTCTCTTACCAAAAAAAGCGCTATATACTTTCTTCCCGCCCCTGCTTCTCAGTTGACTGTACAATTCCAGAATCCAAGAGAAGCAGCGAGTGGAGAAAACTATGTGCGGAAGAGCTCGTTGTACTCTCAGGCCCGACGATTTCCCCCGGGCCTGCCATCTCAATGGTCGGCCCATCCGTCACGTCAATATGGACAGGTAACTGAATCTTCGTCCTCAAATCAATCTTCATCAACTTGCTGTTTGTTAAACTAATTTCAGTTTTTTTCAGTCTCAAAGCTATTGAATTGAGTAAATTACAACCAGTGTTTAAATCTAACAGGTACCGGCAGTCGAACAATGTGGCGCCGGGGTTCAACGTGCCGGTGGTTCGGAGGGAGGACGGAGGGGATTGCAACGGTGCTGTAGTTCACTGCATGAAATGGGGGCTGATTCCGAGTTTCACTAAGAAATCTGAAAAGCCCGATCACTTCAGGATGGTAATACTATTATTCCGAGTTCATTGATGTTAAGCTCTTAAAAAGACCTAACACGTGTTTAGTCTTTTTTTTTTTTTAATTGTGAGTGTGAGTGAGCGCGTCTTGTTATATTATGAAGTTTCTTGACGGAGAAATTCTTCCACTGCTATACTCATATAATTATTTGGAGTAGGAGTGCGGGGTACACACAAATTAGGATATTGTAACAGCTCTTTGAAAGCAGCATAAGTGAATTTAAGAACGCTGTCTGTCCTTCTCGAGTTGTTTGTAGGGAATCAAAAAGACCTAGCACCTTCAACTCAACTTAGAGTTCCTCTGCTTCTCTTTAAAATTTAATCTCTAGCCTATCAAATAAATGAGCAAGCTTGAACAAATTTTTGAGAACTCATAAAAATAAATGTACCTTTCCCAAGCTTGGTTTTAGAAACAAATTAGCATCTAGTTGAGCCTGGGTTAGATTCGGCAAGTTAGAAGGTTCATAGTCACCAGCATAAAAAGATAAACAAGCCAAGCACCAATTTTATTTATAGTTCGGCTTATTTTGCTCAGCTCGAGCACCAAATCTTAGTTCAGCTCTTTTTGTTTACACAGTTTTTATAGAACTGACTATTACCTATTTGGTTGATTATCTTGCCTGTATGTTATCCCTTTTTTGTTTACGTTTTCTTGGAGATAATTGCTGTTCTTCGGTGAATTCAGATATATGAGCATGTTTTCTTTGGGTGATCTTTTAGCTCCTTAATGGATCACTCTATTTACCTACACTTGAAACTCTTAGCCTTTGGCCAACCACGGGAAAATCATGAACTGTCTCTTCAAAATTCTACCATTAAATATGAAAATAATTTCATCTATCTACTTCCATGTTTCTCAAGCTGTCCTCTGCTTCTAAATGTCACGCGTGTCACATAAAAAAAATTGTTAATATGACAGAGCTGTACTTCTTTATTTTTCCGCATAGTCACATCTCGGTACATGGTATTGTGCGCACTGTGACATATAGAATTGGAGAATTTCAAGCTACAAAATTATAGACAATATTATCATTTGAAAGTTTGTAATATCCAAAAATAAATTGACTTATAAAGAGGAAATCGTAGTGGGGTCTCACTGAATGTGTGGATAATAAGCAGTAATTAGAATATAAGTTTGGAATTAATATTTGACTGAATTTTTTAACCATTTATAAGTTGGTATCCAAATGGAGGCTTAACCTTTATTTTAAAAGATTGACTATTTGACTTCATATTGTTAGCAAATATAACGATAGCAATGGAATGGAGGGAGTATAATTGTATATATATCGTTACGAGTTCCTCAGGAACAATCCTCATATGCTCTAATGAGCAATGCTACCATTTTGAGCCTTTTGAGTGTAAAATTTGTGTCTTCTATTTCCAGCATTGGTTCTGAACACACGTCATCCTTTACCTGTGATACCTTCTGTGAACCTGAACATCAGCCTCCACGCTTAAGTGAATGCAGACCAGCTATAGTTCATATTTCCCAGATTCCATGTGTGGTGATAATGTGTAAAATTCAACCGTTCCAAAATACTAAATGGAGGTGAAAATGGGGATAGATTGTTGATTTCTCATATGGCTTCAAGGTTGGAGGAAGTGAAAGGAAACAAATAGAAACCATTATCTCTGGCAAGGTGGTTTATAGATTGGAGAATATGTAGTACGGACAATTTGAATGATGGAGCTGATAAGATGCGTGGAAGGAAATGGATTTCTACTAATACGAGGAAATTAAACAAAATGTGTTCGGTCCCTATATTCACAAATATACCCCTTTATTTTAGATCGTTTCACAAAAAAATACTGGGATTGACCACTTCAAAGAGGTGTTAGCACTCATTCTAAAGTACAGATGATAAATAACATTAGTTTTGGAGTTTGTCACCGCACACGCCTTCTCTTTTCTTCTATCAACTTCCGAAGGAACTTCCAACTTAAGAATTTTCTTTCTCATACCCATCTTCGCTTGAAAGTCAAAAGTGAAAATTCAAGGGTAGATGATTATTTTGCAGCCCTTCACGCTTTCTTGTTTCTCAACCTTTTCTACCTGACCACTTATTTTTTATATTACTGAAGTACTAACATTTAGTTGCAGATGCTTAATGATTCTGGTATAAATAATACTTGATATGGTATTAATATCATACTGCTGTCGATTTAAAACAATTTGATAGACATCTTTTCTAGTTCAATGCACGATCTGAATCAATTAGAGAGAAGGCTTCTTTTCGTCGTCTGGTTCCTAACAACAGGTGTCTGGTGGCTGTTGAAGGGTAAGTCCTGTACAATTATTTCCATATCTAATAGACTGTCTAGTTGATGCTGTTGCTCTTGTTGTTTGCCATTTATTTCTTCACCTTACCGTCTTCTAAACGTTTGGTGTCTATTTCTATATTTTTATAGTATTTATATGTAGAAGTAGTCACATATTATTAGCTGTTCATTTTGACCTTTTTATCCTAATCATATATATGAAGAGGAAGGTTAGAATTGTTTTTTAAGAAGCACAGCAGCTCCTTCTTAACATTTTTTTTTAATTACCTTCTGAATTATTGTGGTTTTTGTTATGTTATTCTCCAGTATTTCTGTTAACATTCGAAAATAATAGAAGACACTGTATAACTGGATCATTTTTTTAATCAAGCAATTGTTTATGCAGCCTTCATCGGTATAATTGTTGTTTGAACATTTCCTCTGTAGGTTTTTTTTTCCGAAACCTTTTCTACTGTAGTTTATGTTTTCTTCTTAGAATTTTATTCTTAGCAGTCATAATATATTTTGGGTAATTGGAACAAACATCAGACCCCTGCTCCCAGGCAAAAGGATTAAATTCTGGTTGTTCTAAGCTGAATTCGAATTCATCTGACCCAACAAATATTTGTTAATATTGCCAACAAGGTGTTGATAAGTTTTATATTTGTCTGATTATAGTCATATTGGTCAATTGCTTTTTCCCTGATGTGCACCAATTTTTGTGTTCAGGTTTTATGAATGGAAAAAAGATGGGTCGAGAAAGCAACCTTACTACATACATTTTAAGGATGGTCGTCCCCTGGTCTTTGCTGCCCTATTTGACTCTTGGAAAAATCCAGAAGGTGAAGTACCAATTAGAACATTTTTTAACTTGCGAATTCATTTTTCTTTTGAGCAACCATTTGCAAGATCAACAGTAAGCTTTTTCTTAGGGTGTTGTGTTGTTTTTCTTGCCTTCCAAATTTTATAGATGACTATTTGGAAATTTCTTTTATGTTTCGCATTGTGGGGTGAGGTGCTGGCAGATGGACAGCTACTGCAATAGAATTCCTGGGTCTTTTATGCTTTCTGAGACTCTTCCTCTAGACACGTCACCACAGTTGCTCAATCCTGTTTTCTCTTTTCTCTATGCAGGAGAAGTCTTGTATACCTTCACTATCGTGACGACTTCATCATCATCAACTCTGGAATGGCTCCATGGTTTGTAATGTTGTTGTGATTCTCTTCATATCCCACTTAATGTAAGGCCATTAAGTGTGATCTATGAAGTCATTTTACTATAGAAATGCCACATGGCATCTGCCGGACTTGTCCAATCCTGATTTCTATGCAACTTTGCCGAAGTTGCTGACTTGTCCAAACCTGCAGTCTATGCAGATTTGCAGGAATGCAACTCCGGAATTTCTGCATTTGTAAAGCACCTGAGTGCTGCTGCATTTGACTCTCATAACATAAGTTTATTTGTATTGTTATTATAGATAGGATGCCTGTTATCTTGGGAAACAAGGATTCGACTGATAGGTGGCTGAATGATTCTTCTTTGTCAAATCTTGATACGATACTCAAACCATATGAAGAGACAGATTTGGTAAGGGTTCAAAATTAAGTGTTTAGGTGGCTAGTTCTTGTCTGCTTTTGTTGGTGATCAGAGATATTGGAATTGAGCGTTAGAAAAATTTTAACCTTCACTTGCAGGCCTGGTATCCAGTGACACCTGCAATGGGTAAGCTTTCGTTTGATGGACCAGAGTGCATTGAGGAGGTAAAAACTACTTTCTTTGTTCTAGTATATGCTGCATCATTAGTTTTTGACCAGATGAGAACTTTGGTCGTGATAAGATAGTGTTTGACAATCTACTGCAAAAGAGAGGACTTTCTGTTGTACTGCATGACACATTGTACAATGCTATAATTTGAAGTTGTTTCCAGAAAATCATTCTAGTGGCTTTTGGAGCTGCTTATTAAACTCCAGTTCCTACTTCAAAGAGTCCATTTCCCTCTCATGCTGGGGAGTTCCTTTTCTGGAGCGATAGGAAATTATCCCGAGTGATCGGAGTGACTGGTTCTCCTGTGTGAGTGAGGAATGTAGTCGGTGTTAATGTGGACCCAAAAACTAATATTGCACCAGAATCTTTATGTTTCTTCTGATGGTTTTGATTATGGAATCACGCTTCTTGAAAGAATTGTTAAAAAATTCGTGCAACTCAACTGTCGTTATATAAATGTACAGTGCAAGTATGTTATTTCCCATCGAGAAATATTAACATGCATTGACCTTGCATAGTTGTTACAGATACAGTTAAAGACACAGGAGACCAGACCTATCTCCCAATTTTTCTCGAAGGGAGTAAATCGTGGACCTGAGCCAAAAATCGAAAACCCCACACCAAAAGATGAGCCTGTTGTAATCAATCAGCAGAAAGACACGAAAGAGGAACCTGAAAGTCAAGACAGCTACCATCAATCTATCACCAACAAAGATGATTATGACATCAAACCAAAACTTGAAAACCCCACAACAAAAGACAAGCACATTAAAATAAATCAACAGAAAGGTACTCAAGACAGATACCATCAGTCTATTTCAAACAAAGATGATTATGACATCAAAACAGATGTTACTGGGGTGTCTGTGGAAGGGGCTGCACAGATTTCGGGGAAGCGAAACTATGAGGAGCTTTCTTCAGATGCTAAGCCATTTGCTGGAGAAACTGACAGGTTAAGTGCAAGTTCAGTAAGAAAGAAAAGCAAGGGTGCCGATGATAAACAGCCAACGCTTCTTTCTTACTTTAGAAAAACCTAGTAACTTGTCCCTATATGATCAGATCTATGGTTTTGCTGAAATAGCTGTGGTTCCTATCAAAGTACCAAAGCTGAAGGAAGGAAATTTTCGTCCAGCTCCCATTTCCTTCACTCGGTTTATGCAGTCTCTGCGTAGTTCTGGCTGTACAGCTGTTACTCTTTTTTCATGTTAACTGGGAGCACCAATGTCGTATAATTAGATTAGTTAATTTCTGGAAGTTTCAAGAATAACTTGGTCATGTAAATTATTGCAATTTGATGCTAGAAAACTTTGGTCTCAGTATTCAAGTACCATAATCAATTGATGGTTCAGCTTTGCCATTTGCACAGAAAAAGCTGCTCACCCTGTTGACAGATCACTGTTGGCAGTGTGTAATTGGTGCAAAAACTGCCCTCCTTTTTTTAAACGTATTAAGCTACTCAGACAGGGATAAGTGACAGGAATTGGTGACAGGGATGACGTGGCAATTTTTGATTCGCCTGTTTTTTGAAAAAAAAATTCCATCTCCCAATGATTGAATGCCAAGTGTGTTGGTCATCAAACCCTGTCAATAATCCCTGTTTGTGTAGCACTTTTACATGACTTTTTGACTACTACTACACAAAATGGAAACCATAAATGGAATATCAGCATACGGATCAAGTCACAACAGTAAAGTATTCAAGACCAGTCGACCTAAAGGCTTCAATATTTTTTTGCTGTCGTCTGTGCTTGGACAATTGCATGCATAGGAAGGTAAGAAGAGGTATACACATCTATACATGATCCCAGGTCATAAAGATGCATTCTATCAATGTTTCAAGCAACCTTCGAGCAAATTTGGTTCATAATTTTGAAGTGTGTAATTCAACCATCCATACAAACACACTGCCACTTTCGAGGATTTCATTTTTATTCAATTCATTTTAAACTTGATACCGACAAGGGTTAAGCTGCTAAATCCCTCCCACGTCTCGGTTTCTAAATGTCCATATGAAGCCACAAGTAGCAAGTACAAAATGGTAAAAGTATTTTAAAAGATTCTTGCAAACAACCTCTGTTACCTCAGCCCCTGATTTGAAAAAAAAGGGCCCCACATGAATTCAAATCAAGGGCCGAGGTGCATCCACCTCGACCCCCTGGATTTGGCCCTGGATGAGCAGCATTGCTCTTAATAAATAGTCAAGAAACTAAACAAGAATAATTTCACTAATTGACACGACAAAGTAAGAGATTCAACAAAGATACAGGAAGCATGTTCTAAATCATTGCAAGCTAGCTCAATAACAAGGATGATATTGGAAACTCAATATCCAAAATGAAGAAATCTCCCAGAGGGATAACCCAGTTTAATGAAGAAAAACAGGATAGCAACAGGCATAGAAAATAATCCGCCCGTTCATTCCTCCCAGTCAAACATGCCATTAAAGAATTAATACAAACCAATATGCCATTTAACAAGAGTAGGGAAATAGTCAATTGACTCTGGTTGTCAGAAGAAGCCCTAATATTCTTATGACCCGTTCAGCGTGACTTTTAAAAAGTCAATAGGACTTTTTGAGACTCAAAAACGATTTTTGAACTTTGACTAATTTTATGAAAATATTTCTCCTAATTAGAAATTTACTAGTCCAATGTTGCTTCATCTAAAAGCATTTCCAGTATAGGAAACTCTTTTAAAAATTAATTTTCAAATAAAATTTAAGATAACTTCCTCTGCAAGAGAAGCAAAAGCCATGTCAAACGTGCCCTTCAACACTGGCTTGCAATCCCCACTTCCATCTAGAGGAGTGAAACAAAGTGTACCCATCACCAACAAAAGAAGAAAACAACTTAAATTGATGGAAATTGAAATAATGGGACTTCACGAATAACCCCTAAACCTAGTTAAGGTTATACCAAGTTAAAGAATCTGTATGGAAACCCATCAACAATGAGCACAGAGGTTGATCTACTTACCTTCGTCCATCTCAAACTCTATGGACAATGAGTGACACTGTAAGCTGGTTTATTGTTCCAATGTTATGTTTAACCAATTCAGGAGAAGCTACATATGAACAGAGTAAAACAAAATGCCGAGACTGTCTAAGCTGGGTTATTGTTCTTAAGTTATTTTTAACCAATCCCGGAGAAGCTTAATACAAAAGGACCAACATCAAAGGGCGAGACTGTCTGGTTTATGGTTTCAACATTATTTTTAACCAATTCGGGAGAAGCTTCATATAAACAGAACCACAATCAAATGGCAAGACGACCTAAGCTGGTTTTTTGTTCTGAAGTTATTATAAACCAATTTGGGAGAAGCTTCATTCAAACTAACCCAAAATCAAATGAAAAAAGTTTACTGCCATATCAAGCATTTCAAGTAATTGACTTTAGAATTATCCAGTTCTATGTAATCATAAAACTATTGCACTCAAAACAAAATAGACCAATAAATGCACATAATTTCATTATCACAAACTACAAAACTTCAGAGAATACTCAGTAAGCTCCCCTGCTGCTATTTAGAATTGAGCCAAGAGTCCCCAAAACAGCAAATGCCAGAAGTGGGCTAACATCCAGTGTATCGAAAATTGGAGGGATTATATTCCTGAAAAGATTCAAGTACGGATCGCATAGGTCCCGAATCGCAGATAACGGCTGCCTGTCCCAGGGAATATTAGGAAACCAGCTGAGCAAAACCCTAACCATCAGAACCCCGCTGTAAATATCCAGCCATTTCGCCATTCCAGCTGCCACCACGGTGAACGGAGTGTTCAACGACCCAGTAGGGACGTCCTTTATCGCAGCAAAGAATGCGGGCCCCGCGGTATAAACCAATGGAGCTTTCAGTTGTACTGCCAAGCTTAAGATTCCGCCGGCCAAGAACTTTGAAGCGGTTAGGGCCGTGGCCAAGAGGGTAGTGACTGTCCGAGTCGAACCGGAGAGCAATTCTTGAGATGGGTTCTCGTTTTTGGACGATTCTATTACTGGGATTCGGAGAGGTGCTGAAACGGAGGCCGAGATTCTTGATTTTGAAGGTTTTGCGTTTGCAGCAAAAGACAAGACTTTGGGTTTTGAAAGGGGAAGGAGGTGGCGGTTATGGGCGGAGGGGAGGCAGACCGCGGGGGTGGAATGGTGGTGAGAGAGGAAATTGATTGGGCTCCGGATTGTGAGCGTTTGAGAGGCCATGAGAGAAGAAGCCATTTTCATTTTTTCTCAGTTCTCTAGAGAAGGGGATTAGGCTTAGGGATGGGCTAAAATGAATATTTTTGTACTCCACAATATTATTTATTTGTCTAAATCCTTACTTGATGGCCATTATATTGAGAAAATATAATTTTTAACAGTAATTTTGAAGAGGAAGTGTAGTTAAAAAGTATAAGAAAGTTTTAAATTTACGTGTAAAATATTTTATTGGGTAAATATGTGATTGAAAATGAATATGAGAATTAAAAAATTTTGAAATAATGATTCTCAAATGATAACTGTGACAGTGATTTGGCTAACAATCGATGTTGGGGCATATTCTTTTGGTGTTAAAGTTTAGTCCTTTTACCTAATTCCTGCCTCGATAGAGTCGTGCCTTTCTGGCTCTTCGAGAAGAGAGGAATTGAAGTCCATCAACGATGCTTATTTATCGAATTCGATTGGGTCCCATAGGTCTTTCTACATCCTTTGTTGCCATTATGTTAAAAGACGTAACTCATGATCAAATAGTCTCTAGAATAAAAAAGTTCACCACTCAACAGAGAAAATCCTATTTTTATCCTAGTTCACTTGTTCTAGCGATCAAATCGACTAGACAATTCTATAGTACCCCAAACTTTAAAAAAATAATAATAATAAATAAAATAAAATAGAAGAAGAAGAAGACTACGATATGATTTTGAAATTTTAAGGGTGGTTGGTGGTTGTAGGCATATGTAGATACATAAATGAAATATGAGAGTTGATAAGGTTGAACTCTACCTCTGTAGGAATAGAGATTGAAAATTAGGACAGTGTCATATGTGACAACAATGAAACTCGGAGGAAGTTGAAAAAAAAAATACTCTTCTCTTACTCTTTTTCTTTTCCGTTTTAGATAATTCAAGGTCGAGAGTAAAATGTATTTCTAACCAACTCAACAGTCCTATTGGACGAAATTGTAAGTAGGGATCATTTGTAATAAAAATAAATCAATTGAAAGGCTAACATGATTAATGCCAATAAGAAATAATTGGGGATAAACGTGTAAAAGAAGGTATAAGTTGAAGGGTAATGGTTGCAATTTGCCTTGCCTCTTTGACATCTAGAACATGTAGAGTACTAATCGTCATTGTGCCCTTTTTAGTGCTATTTCTTTCAATTTCCGGCTCAGGTCAGTTTCCATCCTTTACGGGCTGATTCTCTTTCTCTTTAAATAATGAGCTGGGCTTCATTGGGCCATCGGCCCATTTCTGTTCTTCCTCTTCAACCAGTTTCTCTCTCTACCTCTCCCCCCTTTCTCGCTCTGAAATAGTGCGAGTGCATCATATGTACATACATCGACTGTATGTATAGTTTCCAATTGCAGCAATGGCGGAACAGTCAAACATTGGAGCCAGGAGAATAAGGCGAAGCGATATTGAAAGCATGAGATGCCCTCACTGCGCCGGCCCCCTCTGCAAAGAGATGGTAAAATTAATTACTTTTTGTTGATTCGAATTATCTAATAAGAAATTTCTCAGTATTGAATTTTAATTTAATGGCAGGAGACCAGTGACTGGACTGTTCCGCCACTAATTAGGGATAGCTTTTCTATGGTATGGCTTGTGTGAGAAGTAATTCTTGCGGTAATTTATGCATTTTGTGTACCTCATTAAGCGTTTCTGCCAAATTTCTTTCTGATTTAGATAGGATCGGCCGTTGGTGGCACTGCGGGGGCCTTTTATGGCTTCAACCACGGTATGCTAGCCTTTCTTTAATTTCCATTGTTTTTTCCAGTGGTTGAGCCTTCAGTTGTTGGTGTAGCAAGCATGGTTTCTTTCCTTCTTTTTTCCATTTATTTGATGAGTAAACAGTGATCCTATAAAGTAAACTAGAATAGATACCAGCAGGTTTCTGACTGGCTTTCTGCCATCTATTTCCTTGGGCAATGTTTTCTTCAAAATTTCATATATTGGTATTTGTTTATGAGCATTTTATTCTACTATGATGTGAGGATTATGCGAGAAAGATCAGTCCGCGGACTGACTTTGTATTCCCTTTATAATTTTTCTGTAGCTATGCCAATTGTTCAGAGGTGGATCAAAGGCCCTATGTGGTTGCATTTCCTCATTGGTGTAAGTGCTTCCATCTCATACTCCTTGTTTTCCCTTGAAGCCTGTAATGCAACCTTTGTGTTTACCTTATTTCTCCATATCTTTCCTTTCTTTCTTGGTTGATAGGAAGTGGATTGTTATAGTGAATTCACCATTGCATATGAAAAATTACTGTTTTACCAACTCCAGCTCCTCCAAACTGGTTAGACTTTTCGATAATCAACTCCAACTACTCTCTAAAGGAGCATGATACTGATATGAAGGCTACCCTGCTATATTGTGGAATGTAATATAAATTAGGTTTTGAGAATTGATATGGGGTGAGGAGAGGCAGGTTCGAGAAGATATTTGGTGCGGGGAAAATGCTTTTGAGGTTTAAATGATCTGTTGTGCTTAATTGCTTCGAATATATCAGATTTGTAGTTTCTCTGGTAAAATGGCAAATTTTCTTTTGAGGAGAAGTTAGAATTCATAGGAGAGCCTTACCAGACGTAAAGGTGGATGCTATTGATTTATTATTAGGATGCCCTATTCTTCAGTGTAAGGGCAGAGAGGTATGACAGTATACTATGAAAGTTTCCTGGGACTGGATATTAGCAGTTAGATCTGGGCTGGGGATATGGTAGTTGAACTTGATTTTGCTCATATGCTTATTAGCCACAAATCATCAAATAGAGTTGTGCTTCCAGTTGTTTTTTTGCTTTAGTCTGACAAGATAGATTAACAGTATTCATCCTGAAGTCATCTAACTGAATATTAGTCGAGTTGGTTCTGTATGTGCAAACAAGATAGGGAAAGTATAATTGCTATGTTGCTTCATTTTTATAGATTAGGTAGCTTGTTAGCAATCTTTTGTGGGAGTCAGCTGACGATGCCCTTTCATCTGTATGATTTTCTATTTAGCCTCCCCCTTTGGTAAGAATTTATAAATGATTTAATTTATACATAGATAGAATTGAGTGGCGGATAAGTAGTTAGCACTCCATTGGAATGTGTGGTCGGAAATGAAGTTTGACCGTGTATAAATGATTTATAAATTTTGCCAAACGGAGGCTTAGTTGTCCAAAACTTGTCTTTAAACATAAAAAGATAAAGGAAGAAAGTATTGTTGGATTAAATGCAACATACAAGCATTTTGAAGGCGTACGATCTGGAAATGCACGTTAAAATGGACAGTGAACTGACCCTACTATTTCTTTTGCTCAGATTAAAGTTGAGATTATAGTTTGATATTGTCAAGTAAATGGCTGTTTAGGGTGTAAATGTTTCTATTCTGTCAAAATTATCATACAAGTCACACTATATCATTTCCAAATTTGGCATGTGTTTTTTTCTCTTTCCATCCCCTTTTTTGGTTTGTTCTTATGTCGCGACCTCTTTGCGGATTCAGGCCCCAACCGTCATTGTATTCTCTTCAGGCTGTGCTGGGTTGGCAGGTAGGAGTTCTTTCTACAATGTCTATCCTTATTTACTTAAATCAAGTGCAGCTCTAAATCTCTTGCAAAATACTTGGCTATCTGAAGAAATAATGTTGAACTGAATTGATAAATATAAAAAAATATTTTTTGCTGAAACACTTCCTTGCGAGTGAATATGCCTCAATACCTACTGCAAAATGGTTCCCAGAGAAATAAGTTTACATAAAAACTCACTTCTCTTATCTCTCTTTCCAAGGTTTATACATCTCTTAGACATATTATGATTGGAAATATTCTATGTTAAAACAATCCCAAGTTGGATTGGCGAAAGTGCTTTTGGCAGAAGCACAAGCATTGTAGTATAATATTTTTGCAGGAATGAAATCTGATTTTGAGGGGACTCAACACGTCTAATGTCTTACCCTATGGACCTGAATATGTGCAGGTGGTGCCGTTCCAGCACTAGCACAACTTGCATCATCATCTTATCATGCGGCAGTGTCATCTTCATCATCGCCACCTTTATAGATTAATTGATATGAATTGGGACATGAGTAAATATAAACAACTTCAACTCTGTTGCTTTCGCTGCCGCTGAGAGAAGGGAGAAGATACCTCAATTCCAGTACCGTCCATGCCATTACTATCTGTACTTGGAGGCATATAAATGGTGGATTTTGATACAGAACTAGTCAAAAATGGTGGATTTTGATTTATGTACAAAGTAGTCAAAAATGGTGGATTTTGATACAGAACTCTGTTGGAAAGAATCAATGAGTTGTAACTTGTCACGCATAAAATGAATTATTCTTTTTATGAAATTGCAACTTATTCTATGCTTTTTGATTTGCAATTTTGGTCATTCTATGATGATATGGCAAATATTGATAAAAGAAATACTGGTTTTCTATCTAGATTTGCACGTAATGCTGGAAAATCATCTTTTCTCAAATTGCAATTTGAAGGTGAATCTTGAACCTGAAATGCTTAAATGTGACAATTGTATAGAAGAAAAAGATACACAGACATTTTCTTTATTGTGTGGAATTAGAAATACCTTTTTCTAAAAACTAAATATAATTTTTAAAATAAAAATATATATTACTTGGCTTCAAAACTAACATAAAAATACACTTTTAAATACAGTTGAAATATGAGAACTCCCGCGAATTCCTTCCCTATCAAGAATACCAAATTCTAACCTCTGTACATGTCTATCCCTCCAAGATTGCTGCAGATGGCAATACCCAGAAACAATCCCTTACCTTCTCCCCCAATTTTCCCAACACTCCCACCTTCAATTTTCCTCTTTATCATCCATTCAATAATTAATAAGCAAAGCATAATTTCTCTTCATATAAATCTTAACCACTTTCATTTCTCAACACTATAATCCCAACAAAAGATCACTTCAACTAAAAGTTCCCTTTGATTTCATCTGAATTTTTTCGCTCGAAAATGGCCTCAGAACATGCCCCGGTGGAAACACAGTTGGCCCTTTCGAAGTATTCCAAAAGGATAGTATTTAAATATGTATTAGGCCAAAGTGATGGTGGTGTGGGGTTCCTTGGCCGGAGAGTGGTGGTTGGAGGGTGGGTTAAGTCCTCCCAGGAGGTAAGAAAAGACCCCGTTACACCACCTGTGGTGGCAGCTCCTGATGCTGGAAGGCAAAAAGACATTACGTGTGTGGAAGTTCTTTGATCCCAGCTTCCTTTTTTCGGAGTATTTTGAAGGTTTTAGGAGGTGGGGAGCAATGAATTCGTGATTAGTTGGATACAGTTATTCCTAAGCTACCATAGCCTTCAATGGCAATTTTGCAAATCAGTGATGGTTCTTGTGTTGCTAGTCTTCAGGTACGCCGAGTTTGACGCTTGCAATTAATCGAAAATTCTCTTTCTTATCACAATTTTTTAAGCCTTTTTTGGGATATCAATCAAGAAACTGAAATTTCTGATATGAATTTATGTTTTGATTGCTTGTGTGATTAATCAGGTCGTGGTGGACTCGTCCCTAGCTCCTCCTGCTAGAATTATGCCTACCGAAACTTGTATTTTAGCAGAACGTACATTGCAGCAACCATCGATGCAGGGGAAGCAAATTATTGAACTTAAAGCAGAGAAAATTCTTCATATTGGGACAGTTTATCAGGAAAGATATCCTTTAACGAAGAAAAGTTTGCCCCTCGAAAATTTAAGGGGTTCTGCCCATTTACGACCACGAATAACAACAGTAATATCTGCTCCCTCAGTAATTTATGAAGTTCATCTTTTAAAATCTTAGGCTTTTAAGAATTTGCTTAAATTTTCGCAGGTATCATCTGTTGTGAGAATCCAAAATGCTCTTATACAAGCAACCCATACCTTCTTCCAAGAAAATGGCTTCCTATATGTGCAAGTGCCAATAATAACAAGCACAGACTCTGAGGGAGTAGGTGAGAATTTTCAAGTGACTACTCTTTCTGATAAAGGAAAGATAAAGAACCAAAGTACTCTGGAGAATTCTGGAGGTGCCAAACTTGAAGTTAACAAGGCCTTGGTCAGGGTAAAAACAAAGCAAGTCGAAGCACTTAAATGAATAGATTGCAATAAAGAAGTTTTGGCAGATTGGATTCAGGATCTCAAGAAAACAACTGAGCTCGTATCACAGTTGGAAGCGAAAGAAAAGGCGAGATCTGGAAAACCTATTAGGACTGATGATAAGAAGAATGATGGTTGTACACCATGCCATACAGCATGGTGTACAGCCCCCTCACACCCTCACATGTGAGGGGGCCCATCATGAATAAAAAAATTGTGGGCCCCCTCTATGTGAGGGGAGTGTACACCATGTTGTACAAGTATGGTGTACACGTAGTAGAGTTCCTGATGATAAAGATAAATTTTCTGAAGATTTCTTTTCATGCCAGACATTTCTGACAGTTACTGGTCTCCGAGTTATGTGTGCGCTTTGGGAAATGTTTATTCGTTTGGACCAAGGTTCCCAGCTAAAAGATTAGAGTCTAAGAAATAATTAGCTGAAGCGTGGATGGTCGAGCTTGAAATGGCTTTCTCACAATTAGAGGCATAATTTCCCTCTTTGTTCACACTATGAAATGGCTGCGACTATTTAGGATGTCACTTTTGCAAATGGTTCTAACTCGAGCAATATTTGCTTTCATTCTTGTGGCATTACAGGATGCTGTGGATTGTGCAAATGACTTTTTGAAGTTCATATGCAAATGGATTTTAGAGAATAGTACCAAAGATATCAAATTTGTCTCATAGAGGATTGACAATGCCATTGTTGATCGCCTTCAATTGATTGCAGCTGGCTCATTTGAAAAGATATCTTACACTAAGGCAGTCGAAGTTCTGAATAAGGCAAATCTTCTCTTTAAGCTTTTCTAAGTTCACTTGGCTGAATCTTTACCGTTCAAAATGACAAAAAATTAACAAACTTGTGATTTTGGTTTGGTATCAGGTAACCGAGAAGAAATTTGAGGCCAAAGTTGAATGGGGTACCCCTTTTAGTGAAGAACATGAAAGGCAGGTACAGAAGCTAAAATCCCGTCTCTGAGGAACATATACAGTAACCTTTCTTGTAAATCTTCTGTGGCAGCTACCTAACGGACGAAATATATAAAAAGCGAGTCATCATATACATTCACCCCAAAGAAATTAAACCTTTCTACACACAATTGAACGATGATGAAAAAAACAGTAGCAGCATTCGATGTGGTAGTACCCAAGGTTTGTACAAATTACTAATCAAATCAAGTAAGAGTTCACGTTTATCATTTCTTGAGATATTAACTTAATCCGAGCTCCAATTCCATTAACAAATTCAGGTCGGAACTTTGATTAGAGGAAACCAAAATGAGGAACGCTTCATATGTGTTGAGTACAAGGTAACCTCCTCTGAACTACATGTTACTAAAAACTCCCCAAATTTGTTCTCCTTCGAACTTGTGAAATTCTTTCACGTTGATATAAATCATTGCAGGATCGAGGAAATGGGGTTGGGAAAAGAGCAATACGAATGGTATCTAGATCCTCGAAGGCATGGAACCGCGAAATGTTCGGGTTTCACATTTTTATTTGATGCTTTGGTTCTTTATGCCACTGGACTCAATGATGTAAGAGATGCTGTTCCATTCCTAGAAGTTTTGGCAAAGCCAATAATTGAGATATTGCCAAGAAAAACATTAGAGCAAGTTTCATCAAAATTGCCGAGCCTGAAAGGATGAAGAATTTACCAAATATTTCAGTTGTAGCCTGTAGGGATGATGTTTGTTCAGCTGAATATTCATTTCATGTAAAAATCGTAAATATTCAAAACAGAGTTGAGCAATAAATATTGAAAAAATCAATTCCATACTTATTTGTACATAATTTTATTCGTCATTATCCGACATATAGCCAAGCCGAGAGACCGGATGTTTTAAATATTGTTGGGATCCGAACTCATCCGACAACGCTGGAAAAATCCAACTCAGCCCTTCAACGACAGCCGACAGGTCAGCTTGCCCCTACTTCGCAATCATCTAGAGAGCATAATCATTGCACTATGCTCAATGTGTCCCCACGTAACATCATCACCCCTCATGCAATATTTGCACCACTATTTCAACCAATCACAAGACAGTAATGATTATCCACCACCTCGGTCATCATGACCTGTTTAGATCGACCCCAACAACCAATCAAAAGGCATCAAATTCTGGACAAATGATCACATTTTAAGGACGACTGTGGTTTATGCGACTTTGGGTGACCAATTGGCTGGCTTGGTGCCTATAAATAGAAGCATAATGGTCTCCCCAAGGGACCAAACTCATGTATTCACAAGAAATGCTCTTGAAACACTTCAATTAATGCTACAACTCTTTTCTTTTTTACTATTCCAACATTTTGCCTCATTCAAATTTCCGATTAAGTTGATCAAATTTGACCCGTCATTTTTGAACGTCTATAACTATGAATAACGTTATTCGTCTAAAGTCAGTCGCTCAATCTGACTCAACCCGAGTCTATATTCAAACCTAAAAATTTCAAGAAGTATAAACTCGAAATTAATAATATGCCTCCATAACTCCAAATATCTAAATTTGTCCCGGTTCTTCTCGGGAAACTTGAACATACATAATCTGTTTTGTTATTTTAAACGATTACTCTATTTTTCACTCTGAAAAACTTGTTATTCTTTACTTTGGAGCCCGAATTAATAATATTACGTGCTACCATAAACCCACGTTGTACAAACATGTATGATGTGTCCTTTAATTAGAATAGACTCTACCTTCAATTATTCTTACATGTTTAATTTCTTCATTACACTAAAAAATAACACACAAAACCAAAAGGAAAATGAATTAAATATGTATAATTGAAATGTACACTTTTACCCGTAAATTATGCATCTAATCTCTCTATAGTCCACACTAGTCCACACTTCCCAAGTTAAAAATCCAACCTTTTTTCTCCATCCACACATAAACACACAGTGCCGACAGAGGAAGAACAACAGAAGGCAAAAATAAAAATAAAAAAAATCAAGCAAAATAATGGGGGAAGAAGAAACAGGGGAGGAGTATCTGTTCAAGATAGTGGTTATAGGTGATTCAGCAGTTGGCAAATCCAATTTGCTGTCCCGTTTTGCAAGAGATGAGTTTGACCATAACTCCAAGGCCACCATTGGAGTGGAGTTTCAGACTCAGGTGGTGGAGATTGATGGCAAGGAAGTGAAGGCCCAAGTGTGGGACACTGCTGGGCAAGAGAGATTCAGAGCTGTCACTTCTGCTTATTACAGAGGGGCTGTGGGGGCTCTTATTGTTTATGATATTAGCAGGAAGAGTACTTTTGAGAATGTCAAAAGATGGCTCGATGAACTTAACAGTAAGCTTTTTTAGTCATTTCTTGATTATCCTTATGTGGTTATTGCTAATAATTTTGTTGCTTTTGATTAGATCCAGCAATAAAAAATTTTGAAATGGTGAAAAGGGATTCTAATGAGGATTAGTTTGTTGTTCTTGGGTTATTTTTCCATTACTTTATGCTTGTTTTGATATTCACTGTTGTTCTAGTTTGATGATTCATTTGTTTACATGTTTTAGTGGATTAGATCCTTGGTTAACTCTGCAGTTGGTACTATGAAGCTATCCTTTTGTTAGATTAATCTTTTATTCTGCTAATTTGAAGGCTGTGGTTAGTACTTAGATGCAGTAAATTAAGAATGTAGGCAGTTCAGAAGTAGAATAGGCTATTACTTTGCTGAATTTGGGTAGAAAATGTGTAGAGGAGAGTTTGCATAATAATTCAATATCGAGGATTCTAGCAACGAGGGCTGTAGGTTGGAACGAACGAATGTCAACCAAAATACTGTTGATTCTAGGAGAGTCATTAGGCAGTGCGATAAATTGTTCTTGGACGATAAGAAACCATACCTTTTTTTATAGACATCATCGAACTTGTAATTTACCATGATATGTGATGTTCCGTTTAGATGGTCGCAGAAAAATGTTGATGACTTTAGTCCTTTTCACCAACCAAAAGGAAGCCGCCTCATCTTTCTTGAGGGAGTAGCTTGTATCATAAACTTTTGAATATTAATCTTCTGGTTTTCATATTATGGCCACAATCTGTTTTCAAAACTGTTTTAGTAATGGGGTTTTGCTTTGATTATAAAGACTTTCACTTGAATTCATAAGCAGCTTTTATATTCAAAGTTGATTGAGAGAGTTCAGATGACAAATAGAAATCAAGTGATCAGTTGAGGGTGGCTCATTGAAAAACATTATTTGAATGTTCTGTGTCAAACATTCAATAAACGAACATCTGGATGTAATTTTCATTTTGTGGTTGAGTAATTCTTGATGTTTCCTGTTCATGCAGCTCATTGTGATACGACTGTAGCAACAATGCTGGTCGGGAATAAGTGCGATTTAGAGAACATCAGAGAGGTGAGCATGGAGGACGGGAAAGGCCTTGCAGAAGAAGAAGGATTATTTTTTATAGAGACATCTGCTCTGGATTCAACTAATGTGAATAAGGCTTTTGAGATTGTTATCCGCGAGATCTACAACAATATTAGCCGGAAAATTCTCAACTCCGATTCCTACAAAGCTGAATTGTCCGTCAACCGTGTCAACGTTGACTTATCAAAGCAAAATAAGAGCACTTACACCTGCTGCTCAACATGATTTCTGGTTTGCCACTTTGCGGTGATCTGCCTATTTCTTGTTCCGGAGGAATAATGCTTAAAGCTTTCCCCGGCTGTAGTTTATTCATTGAATTAGTGCTGATTTTGATGCTTGGGATCAACTAGAAATAACATGGTACATTATACTTGAGCTACAATCACTGCTCGTATTATTAATTATCATATTCAAGATTGAGTGGATTGAAGGTCGTCAAATTTTATATGTTCTAGCGTGGAAAGGACATGTTTTCTCCTGTGGGAGTAAGATGCATTCTGTTTTTGCATTCACTGAGAATGTGATAAGAGAATCTAGAATACTAGTTCTTTCTTGATAGCCATGAAATGATCATCATATAGTGGGCTTTCCGATGGACGATCCCATTTGCACTCGTATCCTAGGGAAAGGGCACGATGTAATGGCGAATCACCCAACATTTAGCAAAAGAATTGCTTGAAAAAATACAGAATATATAAATGACAAATACAGTACAAGCCATGATAAGACTTGAACTAGTAGTGATCACAACTTGATTAAAAAATAAAACAATTAAGTTAAATGTTAATCTATTTGCTAACACTTTTTACATCTGTGAAATGTGAGTCACATACAAAAGGGACCAAAAGGCAAAATCTTCATGGCTTCCTCAAGGCTGAGGCAGCGCCCATAACAACGGCCAGTAGGATTCCAACACCTGCTCCTACGGAAGCACCAACGGCAGCAGCAGTCAATGAGTTCGATTTGGCCTGGTCATCTTGACTTGTATCTCTAGCTGCACGCTCCCTAGCCAACTCCAAGAAAAGCCTATCTCTGGCAAGTTCCTTTAGGGTAGAAAGAAGAAACATAGCAGACGGACTTCAAACTAAATCCACGTGTGTGACTACGTTTAAAAACTTATTTTAGAAAGTAGAAGACTTGTACCTGTAAAGCAGCTTCCTCATGAGAGCGAAGCAGTCTGTGAATGAGTTGACGCAGAGAAGAAACACCCTCTACAGGGAGAACAGCGGGTTTCTTCTGGAAAGGCCTCCTGACAAGATTGAAAGGAGCAAAAATGAGCTTTTGAGGAGTCGGTGTCCTGTCCGGTTCTTTGTCAATTGAGCTCCATGACACAGAACCACCGGCAGCACTGGGCATGACATATGGACATGAATTGATGACTTCGGTCATGCTAGGAGCCACTTGATATGCCTGCAGTACATCGTTAATAGCTGCCTTTTGCTGGTGTGCACTGACAGAGAATTTGTTTGTTATGGCAAGGACCCAAGGAACGCCAAGAGATTTAACCTCATCCAAGAGTAGTGTGAGAGCTGGCTGTGATGCATTTGTTTGGCCGTATCGAGGTATTCGGTGGGACAAGTTATGCACAAGAACAACAAAATCTATTTTTTTACTAAGGTCACGAATTCCCTTCCACAGTTCATTTCTGAAATGAGAGACTTCCATATTCAAATTCTGCATCGAAAGCAGAAAGAAAAGAGAAGGATGTATCAAATGGTAAACCTGGGAATAGGCGATTCAAATTCAAGGAAGCAGAGCTCATAAATTTAGTAATCATTTGCATGTATCATGCAACCTCCAATGATATATCAACAAAAACAAAAAATGCTTAACATAGTACTAGTGCCAAATCAAGCTCATAAACAACATTTTGAAGTGGTACTTTCTCCATGAAAGATTGGCAATTTTTTCGGAGAAACAATTTAGAGAATAAGAAGGTGCATTCATAGCTCAATCAAACTATTCCTTGACAGTCGGTACCAAATGTAAATAATTATTCATTTAAGAACTCAAGGTGCATAAGAACAATTCATCACATAAAACACCTCTCTGATTCACCACCCATATGCTCACCAAATTACTAATGAACAATATAACAAACTTTCTCAGACACGTTTACTTCATTAATTGACACTAGTACATTTGTTTACAGGATCCAACAGAAATCCAACCACCCTCATAACAAAATATTAAATATTTACTCTATAGTTCCGCATCAACAAGTAGACATCAAGCTACTTCAAAGCTGAACAAGCAGTGCGCATATTTATAATATTAAAGTGGGGGTAAATCAAACTACAGCAATAATGAAGAAAGAACTACCTGATTTTGTGACCGAAAGCAACATAAAAATCAATAATAACAAACTTAGTGTCAATCCGTGCTTGTTATAATCTATCCTCCAACATCAAATTTTATAGACAGGATTGTAAGTGTGCAGTTGGTCACAACATAACATAAATTGCCGCCTTCTTGGTTTGATAATACACATAATAATTCATAAACTTGGACTTTTGATGCCAAGTTAAAATGCAGTTATACAGAAACAGAAGGAACAAAAATCTGTGAACGAGTTTGGGGTAAAGTACCTGTAAATTTACTCCTGCAGAGTCTGAATAGCACAAACCACCAGCAATACTTTCTTGAAGGTCCACGTCCATAGGAAAATTCTCAAGACTTGTAGTGCTACTAGGTTTGCCCTGATTCAAAATTGCCTTAAGCAGAGAGGTTTTACCAGCACCCTGCAAAATGCATATTCATCATCCATGTCAAGATGTGAGAAATAATATGGATTTAAGTACCTTAAAGCATGATAGCATGCAATACCTCAAGGCCAATTAGTTGCACCCTACGGGTTCGAACATGAACCTCTTTGGACACGGTAGAAAAATCAGTTGTGCAATAGACAACAAAATCACTTAAACCATCAGGACGGATGAATTTTTCCTCTTCCAAAGCCATGCTCTGTTTCAGCTTCAGATCAATGCAGGTTGGATCAAGAGAAGGAAACATGGGCACTAATCCATCCTCCAATATTTGATGCTTGGGAGGTCGTCTCAGTGGAGCTCCAACTAATATTCGCATCCTTTGTATCTCTGGCTGCAATCCATGCTGCATTGAGTATGCTGGCGGTGAAGGAAAAGATTCCACAGCAGTTGAACACCTAATGAAGTTAAGCAATATAATAAGAAATAAAGTCCACAAAGCTGCAAGAGATTGGTAGATCAAATACCTGTCTTCCCCCACAGAAAAGTAGAAGTAGAGGTCATATTTCATTAGCAAAAAAACTAAAGCCCTACCAATATGAATAAGAAAGTTTCGCACTGCCCAAAAGATGATACACTCAAAGCACTGTTTACTGGCTCATAGTCCTAATCAATGGAATTTTCAACTCTGCCAGCTATAGATAGAAAGGACAAATTAAATACAGTTGACCCTATAATGATTGATACTTCATGTATTAATGTTACCTAAGAAATGACAGAACTTTCAGAACCAACTGCACTCCATGTACCGAAGTATAGTGGGAATCATCGAAAAACAAGGAATCCATGATTAACATTCTATAGTAAGTGACACAATTTTTAAGAATGAACCTGCACCGTGTGCCAAATTTTTTTTTTTTTTGAAAGGGTTCAACAGAATCCTACAACAACAGAAGGCTTCCATCACGTGCATGCAGGCATAGCACTTTGTCGTGGTAGCAATTGATTCCTAAAGTTGTAACTCACAATTTGTCTCTTATGCAGTTAGTCATGCTCTGAGCCTACGAGCACGTAACAAAAGGCGCACCTCAAGACTCACACAGGTACCACAAAATTGTGACAAATCAGTATCCAAAAGATTTAACAGGAATTGTGCTCATAGGTCCTTGAGAATCCACCTACAAATGGATACAAATCAAAGTTTTAATTCCTAATCCATGTGGGACAAGGAGGCCTCAGTCCAGGGGACAAGTATACTTCTTTCGAAGGGATTTAGATCTTCCAGAGTCATTCAGAATACAAGATGACAAAGAGCTAATACAAAAGTCAATAGAAGAATTACACGACAACAAATATTGAATTTGTCTTGTCGTGTGCAAGGCTCAAATAGATACAGAAAAAGGGATTTAGAGAACAAAGGACAATAACACAATGGTACTTGTTAACCATCTTACTAAAAGCTTGAGTTGTTGGAGAGGGATTACATGTACTTATTTAAAGCTTTTCTTGAACACTCCCCCGTCAAGTGCAGACCAGATTCATTTGTTGATCAAAGGTGTGACACATGCACAAATTTTATAAATGAGTGGCGGCAAATCTAGCTCTAATACCATGTCGACCGTCTCATCTAAGAGCTTAGATAGTGGAAGTATTCATTTTAATTCATTTCTTCAACACTACCAATAATCACACTCAACTTTGTTAAAAACAGAATCAATGCACAGAACAATAGATGGAAAGTAGAGTTGCATTCGTCGGATAACAAGATGAAGAAGAATACCAGTTACCATTAACTCGAGCTTCAATCAATGTACATAGATGTAACCCAAAACCAGAAATATCTACTCTCAAAGGGTCTCCATTCTTCTCAGAAGTATCATTCCATCCAAGAGGAACTAAGGAAGTAGCTGCACGAATAACCGGAGACTCCACAATGTGACCGAGCTCAACTGCACCAGCAACTGAAACTCCTAACCATTTTTGTAAATGTGGGAATTGCTGCTCTTGCTCCCTCCCCAATAATGTAAATAAATTCTCGTTCATGAAGAGATCATAGATTCTGAGAGAACACATTAGCAAGTTGATCATGACTATCATGGTTATCATGTTAAGAGGGAAAAATAAGTCACATTTGAAGCTCATCCATCATCATCAACAACCACATCAACATCACAAGGATCAGAATATAAAAATGATCATGACTTTCACGGTTATCATGTTAAGAGGGAAACACAAGTTACATTTAAAGCTCATCCATCATCATAGACAACCACATCAACATCACAAGGATCAGAATTTAAAAATGTTTGAAAAGATAATATAAAGGATCAAAGTTTTCATCAAATGATATTATGCCCCAATTTTCTCGGTATCAACTAATAAAGGTTGTATAGTAACTTCAAAATATGGACATAACCAGTTAATGATGCTAGGATTTAAGTGCTTGTAATTTGGATCAAACAATACATATGATTAAGAATTTTGTAAGATATCACCATTTTTACCTTTGTACAGTCAATTAGAAATTTGAATATGCATTATAAACACTCATATTCAAATGTTTATTTGAAGAAGTTATCATCACTTGTCACTAGAAAGCTTCGAAAATTAAAAAATTTCCATACAGGAAGAGCTTCAGATGATAATAACACGACGGGCAGTAAAGATGTAAACCCAGAGAAATTTTGAAATAGATTGTGTATCCATCACTATATCAAAGTTACTATTAAAAAGTATCTCTTTACTGAAAAGGGGGTCTTCAGGAGATACAGAATATAGCTTCAAGATAAAGCATCAAAATATTATATTAACAGCACATACAGGCCCATCTCACGTAGTTATATCATACTGTTCAAGAAAAATAACTGCTTGAGGATTATTGATAACTGAAAACTTACTGTAAGGAAAGCCAAATGCAAAAAAACTTACCTTTGAAAACGGGACCTGTATGACTTCATGGAATGTGATTGAAAACGCTCTCTTACTTCAGCAATCACAGATCTGACCTAAAAATATATTAGCCGTCAGAGAGCAATAAAAATGAGGGGAAAGAAGCAACTGTTAGAAACTAAGCAGAGATCAAAAGGCAAATGAAAATCTTACTGATGTCAATTTTGAGTATTCTGAACCCGATAGTGACTCCACAGATGAATTTCCCAAAAGATAAAGCTGTTAAAAAATGGATAAGATCATATACTTCAAAACTGACTAAGTTCATTCCTTCAATACAAAATAACATAAGTAAACACAAACCATGAAGGGGAATTGCATGAAATTTTGCATAGGTTTATAGGAATACTGATACATAACAAATAATTAAAAATGAAATATAGAAGAGATTAGGAGGAAAAGCCTATCTACCTGCCCAAAAGGCACGTATGAAGGCAAAGAAGGTATTCTGCGCCATGCCTTCTTATCCCCGCTACTTCCATATGACTTACCATTATTCACTTTGCTAGAAATCTCTTCATCTTTTTCAGGTAAAGGACGGAGCGAAATTCCATCAGAACCCTCTTCAATTTCAAGAGACTGTGGAGTAGTAACTATATCATTAATTGACGATGTTACAGCAGAAACGTTAGAAATAGATGTCTCAACTGGATCAACTTTTTTCCCTGTATATTTAAGGAACTGTCTTCTAACACCCTCCAAAGGAACAAGTCTTGAAAGTCTCCAAAAGGAATTCTGCACAGGACCTAAACCCAGAACCAACTGTTCCCCTTCATTCGCTTTCAACTTTTCCACCTTCTGCTTCTCCAGCCCTTCTCTAGATCTTGCCACTGACAGTGAAGTCTCATCGAGTGGTGCCAATAGAGTGTGTGCATTGTAATGATGAAAGTATGCTGGAGACAATATTCGAGGCACCAAATCTTCCGGAATGCAGTAGGTTTTAAAATAATGCTGCCATCCTTTTCCATTCACATAGCTGAAACATAACACTTCAGGCATGTCAATGACATGAATTTGACTACTAAAAAACTCAAGCTCGTTGTAGAAACCTACTCTCTTAGAGATGCATTCCCAACTGGAGGTTGGGAGAATGTGATACATTTCACTTGGACCCTTTCATTTTCTTTTGATGAAACAGCAATAACCCTCAAAATGGCAAGGGTGGCCAAGACTGCTACCTGAAGTTAACAAACAAAGAATAGCATTTCAGATTCCTCACGTGATTGACTAAATCAAAAGCAAATAGAACAAAAAGACTTACTGCTCCACCAAGTGAATGTCCACATAACACAAGTTTTCGATTCTTTTTCTGTGCAAGCCTGTACAACTCTAATGCTGGTATTCCTTTAGCTCGATTCATGAATCCCTGGAGAAAGTTATAGAAAAATGGTAACGTGAAAAGGATGTCTATATTTTGGCTATATTATACAAAATGCCCCCAAAAGATCAAAGATGTAACAAGTTACTCTTAAAATGAAATGATGGTGCTTTAGTACCCTATGAGCTGCAGGTTTAGGTGTAAGTTTTGTTTGTTTAGGCTTGGGTTCCGGAGATTTTAAGAAATTCTCCCCATTCTTCGTTTTACTGTCAAGAAGAGTAGATTCTAGTCCATGAATGTCTTCCTCAGGGTCTTCATGAAATATGGCACCTTGAAATATATTTGCATCAGCCATGACATCCCTTTTGTAACAGGTAGAGGAAAAAAGAAAGTAAAATACAATAAAAACAGTGACTTTGGAAAGAACAAAGAAAAAAAAATATGTTCAAAATTTTACATGCAATACTTACTTGTACTGCTTGGTCCCAATGAAAGATGCAAATAATGTATCTCCTGCTTCAGCTAATAGATACCTAAGAAATAAAAGATTGAGCTAGGCTATAAGAAGACTTGAGTATTTATTGGTAATAAATTAAATCCAAAAACATCGAGAAAGATGGACATGTTATGCTGCACTTTTAATATATATATACCAGAGCGAAGTAGAAAATAACAATTTCATCAGATTGATTAATGTGACCCTGGGAATAAATTTAAGATATAATCATTTAGATAATCTTTTACAGAGTAAATCAAGGATGTTCTTCTACAAGTCAATTGAGGATGCTCCGTCTACATTTCTCCCTCCCACGACTCCCTCCAGAATAAAAGAAGGGAATTGCAGCAGTGATCTCCATCCTTTTTAGTCATTGGCACTTGGGCGTCCATTTTAAGGTTGCCCAATTTCCACAGTACATGATATATTTTGGGGTAGATACCATTTAAATTCTTCAACTTTTTTTCCACTCAAAGCATTTCCTCTGCCACCTCTCCCCCAGTTCACCCCCTACCTCTCCACGTTGCACTTCCCCCAAATCGACTAACCACTCTGAAGCCTGCCTCGATGTTGTACTACAAAAATTAAGAGATTCCAACAAGAAGCCATCATTGAAGTCTTACATTATTTCTACATTCATATACACCTATTCTATGGTTTGCTTTTAAAAACCATTATTCATAAACTACTCATGTTGTTATATTTCTCTGACAAGTAAAACATTAAGTGACTCATAACCCAAGGCAAAGAAAGCACTGAAGAGTTTCCCCAAGTTACTAAAGAAAGTATATTCTCATTCTAATTCTTCTCAAAGTAATCGCATCAGACAATCTGGAACTGAAACTTGAAGACCACATACATAATTAATTCAATCGGGCTGACTAACAAGATACTGACAAAGTTTGGCTGAATGCCTTTCCCCGTTCGGGATCCTTCCATTATATAAAAAAATATTACATATGTAAATGGTATGTTGTAATTTTGGTATATTGTAATTATGGTAATAAATCATTAAATCAAATCACGAAATCTTCTCAATCTCATTGACAGATACATCCTACACAGAGCAAATTATTTTGAAGTAACCAGAATACTTTTTAATTTTCTTGGTTACTCATTCATCGTCGACTGACTGATTTCATTTCCTTTTTGGCCTCTTCACAAATATCGATCTCCTTTCAAACTGTATTTTACCTTACAAAAACATCCATCTTTAAAATACAAGTGAGACTGACATGTAAATTAGCTGTAATCGTGAAAAGAAAGCCTACAACAAATACCACATGTTCAACTCTCACCTAAAATTTCAAGCTAATTAAAACCGAGATAAGCTATTGTAGATGAGTGAGATAGCATTTTTATTATAACGCAGAAGCTTTTTTGACTTGCTGCCACGTGTCACTTGAAGATCCTGCTAGTTTAATCCTTCAAAGAAAGCTGATGCTTATGTTTTCAGCTTTGTTTAGTACATCTCTCCATGCTGATTCGATTTGCAACTTTACCAATCTCGTAACCGCTTTAGTTTCTTAGATTAAAAAAAAATTAATAAAGCAATATCTGCAGTCATGGACAAGATGGAAGCCAAGTGTTTGTTATCATAGCTTCTAGTGCCACTTTGCAGAGTCTTAAATAAGAGGCAACAGAAAGTTCTTGGCCTCATTCTTTTCCAATATCCCTGTGTAACTGGAAGGTAATATCATCTTGCTTTCGTGGAGAGTATCCCATTCACCAAAATAATTTCTTTTCTGTAACACTTATTCATTTTTCGTTAATTTGTTCTTTTAGCATATTTTTCCTAAAAATGCCTAATTCAATTTGCATTGGTACAATTTTGCAGCTCATTCAAGGTTGTTTGAACCACTGTTTGTTTGTGTTGCGTAATAATTTGATACTTTAATCATTAGCTTATTTTTTCAAAAGAGTCCAAGGTTTACAATTTTGAAGGGCAACTTGTACAAGACATCGATTAGGTGCCTCAGGGTTTATGCTTTTAGACCCTTTATCAAAGTTTATGTGCTATATTTGTAGTTCAAGGAAACTCGTAACATAAAAGCAACCGGCAAGATTAGAACTTTTTACAGGTATATGTGTGGTTAAGTACCTGTCTATATTAATGACTTAATGTAACCCATTGGCGTGTGTTATCAAACAATTTATATATAATTTATATTCGTGCTCAAATTTTTTATATTCTCATTTAATATACCATAGCATTTTTTCTTTATTGTTAGGGGTTGATCAATCATTTGCTATACTCTTTGTGTCGCACATGTTCACAGCAAGTAGAACATAAAACAATGAACCAGTGATCAGATGCACTAAATCAAAGAATACGAAAAAAATAAATAAATGAAACAGGCACTGAGTAAAATGGCAAAAGACGGACATGAAATTCTTATCCAAATACCTGTGAGGAACATGATCCGAAGAAGGCTGCACCCGCTCTAAAGAAACTAATTGCCCTCCAAAGTCAGCCTTGAATTTGTTCACCGCCCTAACCATCTCCGCAGCAGGTCTCTATCATGTGAAGAGTATAAAAGTAAAAGATTTTGATACAAAAAATGTTACAAATTAAATTCAGTAGCATTCATTACTTCGACATCCAAAAGTTAACAGACTAAACACTTTTCACAGTACTCTGATGATCTTTACATTTTACTCACTTTGGCATTTACCTCTTAGTTCTGCTTAACACTGGTATACAATTCATAACCAGATTGAACGGACCATAAAGAATGGTTTTCAGACTCCGAGATTACCTACCAAATCAATTTATTTATTTTTAATCTAGAAATACGATAGCTTTCTTCTTTTCCGACCCCATTTATCTTCTCTTATCTTCCAGCTAATTCTTGTTTTCTTATTTGGAACTTAATTTCGATTAGTCCCGAGTGTACAATGTGGTTCAACCCCTCTTATCGCCAGCCAGAAGTACATCTATTCTATTTTAACCCATAGAAGAAAAGTTGCAAGACCAACTTAAAACAAAATTTGACAAGCCAGAATTCGAACTTTCGAACTCATCGACCACAAAATTAACAGCAACAATTACAATTACAATTAGCTATATCATCTACACTGAAAGTGAGAAAAGAAATGCACCTTGTAAACACACTCAGCGAGGACCATGCAACAGAGAATCTCCTGCAAATCGGAGACCGATTCTGCTTTGACGGCGTAGCAGAATTCCTCAATTTGCTTCTTGCGGCGCCCCAACTCTTCCTGAATCTTCTTCTGCTGTTCGCGACCGCCGTCGACCCAAGGCCACTTCACCACCATCCGAGGCCACGGCGGAGGCCAGTTCACTCTCAGGATTTTGGTCCGCTGATCTCTGATCCATGTCTCCACTCTCCTCTGCAGCGACTCCATTTTCCCATGCAATTAGTAAACTTCGATTAATTGAGCGGCGGCGGCGGCGGCGGTTCCCGACGAAGGGATCAGCGGTTTTGTGGTTGCATATACAGGATGATGTGATGTGAAAGGTGGCATTTAGGAATGTTATCGGGAGCATATGCCGAATCAAGCAAAATTATTTAAAATTAAAAATAGTCAAATTAATTGGGGAATATAGAGATTTTCTAAAAGAAGAGGAAAAAAAAAAGATTTGCTTATGTTTATTTTGGTTTGATTATATTGGAGGTAGTAATTGGATCCGGCTTGCACTACAAGGACAATCTGATTATTAGTTTTTCGATCATATCTTCAGTTGTTCGATTTGTATCGAAAGAACAGTCTAATCATTAGTTGATCAATCCTACATTTAGTTTCTAGTCCAAGTAATGCCCATGAGTGATAAGAAATATTAATTTGTACATGGATGGACTTGAGCCGACCAATTTGGGGGTGGTTTTGGTGTTATTGGCGGTCTCATAAGAAAGAATGCCATGGAGATTGTAGAGTGTGGTGAACGATTAATGAAGTTCACTCTTGAGAAGGGAATGCGATTGGATGGTTGTGGGCCAAATGGATGATGGGAAATGATCATTCGTTGTATGGTCGTAAAGAGTGTTTATTATTGAGAGATTTAAGTATTATATTTGGTGTCGATTGAGTGTTGCAGTGTTTATCTTCTGGCAGTATCCGTATAAAACTACACTGGCTCTTTCCTGAAACATAACCCAGAATCAAGTCTTCATTATCTAACCGAATTTGGAACATTCAATTGGGAAGTGATTCAGTAATTAAACCTTCATGAATCCATTTTTGTTCTTTCATTCCAAGTAAAGCCTCCTTGAAGTATCAACTAATGGAGTTTATGTAACATGTGTTAGTTATGACTTCCCAAAAAAAAAAAGTTGACTTAATGATTAATAATGAGAATTTCACGAAGGTATATTGCAATCCAGGTATTGGTCAACTAAGATATCGACTCTAAAGAAATAGGTTGTTTTAACGTAGATGATAAAGTAATGGTTGAGAATTTAAAAATAATAATTGGGTTTTGAAAATGATAATTGGATTGATTGCTCCATTAGGAAATTTTGTTATTTAACTTTGCCTTACATATATGTTGTTTTTGAAAATTTCCTTTTGTTATCGATTTATATACATTTTCCAAACTTCAATATGCACATTAATTGATAAAAATCTTTATGTCAAGAACTTCAATTTTACATTTATGTTTGATGGATTTGTATAAAAATTTCCTGAATTTGTTACTTGGGGGTGGAGTTGGGCCGTGGGGTTTGGAGAGGATTCGATGAAGAAGATGACTGATATAATGGAAGAATTTGATAGAGTTTACAAGTAGAGGCCAATTGTAATTATCAATGAAAGTTTGAGGTTAAAATTCTAATGAAAAAAAATGATGTGAGTACTTATATTCCACTATTAATTGAGAAACAAATATATTAACTCTATGCCCCTGTTTGGTCCACATGATTTTTTTCATTCTCATTTTCAACCACACATTTTTCAATAAAATAATATTTTCTATCACATCAATAACTTTTCTTTCTTTTTCAACCACATATTTTGGTCCACATGATTTTTTTCATTCTCATTTTTCTACTCATTTTCAACCACACATTCTTCAATAAAATAATATTTTCTATCACATCAATAACTTTTCCTTCATTTTCAACCACATATTCTCCATCGCATCACTTCAAAAAAATGCATTCTTTCATTTTAATGTGCACCAAACATGCTTATCTTGATTTTGGATTATTGCTTTTAATTTAATACATTGTCACTATAGTATATTTAAAATTTTAGTCGGTGCTATTGGCGTCAATTTTTCAAACAGAAAAGCAAACCAACCCATCCACGATATCCAACTCTGTTAACGGATCCAAATGGATGACCCATTAACAAAGAATAATGATGAATGTACACATTTGTATACATTCTGTTTGACAACCCCTCACATGGGGTGAAGTCCGCGATTTTTAAAATTGTGGGTCCCACCCCCTATGTGGGGCTATCGTGTACATCAAGTATGGTTCATTAACAAATCCGTTATCCATAAGGAATTCCGAGGACAAGATTTTTGCTATTAATGGTGAGATATTCAGATTTTATTTTGATACTATGGTGATTTTATAACTAGCGTATATTCTTTGTAATTAATAGACTTATAATTTTCGTATTTATTTCTATATTTTTGTATTAACTTTCTTTTAATTCAAGGTTCTATCGAAATTAAAAGGCAAGAGGGCCTTACTTCATGCTTAAAACTCGTAATCATGTTTTTAAATTATTATAACGATTTAAATATTTTCACCTAATAGTTTAAGAATTGATCGCGATGAAGTAATATTGAAAAAAAGTTAATTTGTAATTAAGCATAATCACGTGCAATTCAAATATCGTACCCATGAAAAAAAAATCTGGTAATATTATTTTGGTTTTTTCACATATCTCCATTATTAGTTAGTAAATTTTAAATCAATGAGATAATATAAAAATAAATTAAAAACGTATGTCAAGAGACAAGAAGGGCGAGAAAAAGTGATAAGAGCAAAATCTTTGCCCATGTTTGGTATTGATTAGAATTCAGCTTTTAATGTGAATTAAAGTCAATAATCAATTTTAATTACATATTTTATTGATCCCACAATTTTCCAACCACATCTTTCATCAACTTTATCAAAATTTACTAAAAATTTGATTTTAATCTTAGGGGCTTAATTTGACAGTGAAATTAAAAAAAAAATATATATATTAATTCTTAATTTGATTTAAACTGCAGATTTGGTCCTCAAAGTTTTGTTTAAGTTACAAAGTGGTACACAGCCTGTAGATACTTAAGTCACATCATTGTCCTTTCCCACTGAAATACAGAGAGCGAGACCAGAATCTTATATACGTTAGAAACGAATACTTTCCTTTTCTGCAATGGCGTCCTTCTCTCTAACCCTGGCCGCTCTCTTTCTAGCAACACTTTTGGTACTTCCACCGTCGCTGGCGGCGGCGGCCACCTGTACATCACAGACCTTCACAAACAATAAACTCTACTCCTTTTGCAACGACCTCCCTGCACTTAACTCCTACCTTCACTGGACCTATGATCCTGCCCAGTCCACGCTAACCATCGCCTTCATAGCCCCACCTGCCAAGCCCAACGGCTGGATTTCGTGGGCCATCAACCCAACCGCTCCCGGCATGGTCGGGTCTCAAGCCCTCATCGCATTCAAAGACTCCAAGGGTGCAATGACCGTTAAGACATACAACGTTAGTTCCTACGGTCCTGTGACTGAATCCAAGGTCTGGTACGAGGTTAAGGAATCTTCTGCGGAGTTCTCCGGCGGGGTTATGAGGCTTTTCGCCACTATTGTTCTTCCGAAAAATTTGAAGAGCACAGTGAACCATGTGTGGCAGGTGGGCCCTTCGGTGACCGGTGGGGTCCCGGATAAGCATGAATTCCGACCCGGGAATTTGAATTCTAAAGGTAGTCTTGATTTGTTGAGAGGAGAGAGCACTGGTGGCTCCGGCGGTGACTCTAGAACCAAGAAAAGGAATGTAAGTTGCTTTTTACTAATGAAATTTAATTTTTTACTAAAAAAAATTAATCTTTTAGATTTCTTTATTGCTGTTATTGTCATTGTTCTTACTATTGATTGGATTTTGAGGCCGGATAATCAAGAATTTAGGACTGTTGAATTTTAAATTTTTATACTCGGAATTTCGATGGTTGATTCATATTTTTCCATGGATATAACTAGGGAGAGCCAGAGAAAGATGGCTAAAATTAACGTGACATGTTATAGTTGTTAAAGATCTGGTTGCTTTAACTAATTGAGTCGATCTAGCATTCGTATTAATGTAGTAAAAGAATTTGACATTTACTTGGAACACGATTAGTAGATGCCTATGATTGAATACCTTATGAAGAAAATTCAAATTGTAACAAATTGGTTATGTATTCTCTCAGATCCATGGGGTTTTGAATGTTGTGAGCTGGGGTCTTTTGTTTCCAATCGGGATCATCATCGCAAGGTACTTAAGGGTGTTTCCATCGGCCGATCCACTATGGTTTTATCTCCACGTTTCCTGCCAAATCTCGGCCTATGCCATCGGGGTTGCTGGCTGGGGAACCGGTCTTAAACTCGGAAGTCAGTCGAAGGGTGTTCAGTATTCTGTCCATCGCAATATTGGGATTGCACTCTTCTCTCTAGCAACCGTGCAGGTAAATTTCTCTACTGAAGATAACCATTTCTCCTCGTCTCTCTTCGTGAATCCTTTTTACGAACACTGTGATCTATCTGTTCTCTAAAAAGGAGGGTCCTTTCTTGGCTTGAATGATGAAAAGGGTTCTGGATACGATAATTGGATTGATTGCTCAACTAGGCAGATTTGGTTATTTAACTTTGCTTACATATCTATCTATTTGATGCTAAATTCGAAATTTTTCTTTCTGTTATAGATATTTGCATTATTCTTGAGACCGAAAAAAGAACACAAATATCGGCTTTACTGGAACATCTACCATCACGGAACCGGGTATGCAATTGTCGTACTTGGCATCATCAATGTTTTCAAAGGTCTAGATATCTTAAATCCTGAGTCAAAATGGAGGCATGCGTATATTATAGCGATTGTGGTGTTGGGAGGTATTGCCCTATTGTTGGAAGCGTTTACTTGGATGGTTGTTTTAAGGCGAAAGAAGTCTAGCACGTCGACCAAACCCTACGGTGGTTTCAATAATGGAATTTGAAGACATCCACTCCGCCTCACAATCAATAGCTTCTTGGCATGTGTAACAAAAGAAAAATAAGTTAAAATATTGTTCTAGCTTGTAACAATGTTGTTCGGTGCTGCGTACCAAACATGCCCTTTTGCATCTACAAGCGCATGTAATTTTCGTATCATCAACTTCTATTAACATATTTCATATGATACGGCATTAGTCATTCGAGAGATGCACATGACTAGTCGACCATACTCGTACAAAGCTTTGTATTAATACAAGTTCTTAGTATTGTTACATTTTTATGTTAATTCGTTTCCTTTAATATCAAACTGAACCTCAATATGTTCGTATACATCTTAAAGTGGTCATCCTAGGTAGATAATAGATTGTGCACATGATGGCTCATTGTGATTCAAGTAAAGGCGCACATGGAGCCTTCAATTTCGGATTCCCCATTGATTTTTCATTCAAAACGTTGGACTTAGATCAGTTCGGTAAGGCAGGACTTTGCTTGTATTTAATCAAGAGCGTGAAATTTTAACAAAATATTTTGTCTCTACTACGAGCTAAGTTCAGTTCAAATAGGACTTTATCATGTGAATCTGTGAAGGAATCTATTTGGACACAAGTTTTGCTTAGCACGCTCAATTTACTTATCAAATATGAATATTCTATGGTCAATTATCTCTTTTGATACAAATATTCTTGATGTATACTAATTTAAGCATCGAATTATTCCTCGTGATATAATGCCCTTATTTCATAAAGCACTTTAGGTCCTAACAAAATTAATTCTTAACAACCGTTACGTCAAATAGAGTCATCGATTGATAAATTTTGACCGCAACAATAATGATTTACATGGTTTTTCTCACTAAAGATGTAGTCTATATTTGGCAAATTTATAAATGGTTATAAATATGAATAGTAGTCGATCCTACATAATATGTGGATGATAATGAATATGTAGTTAAATTAAAGAAGTCCCGACTAACTCCGTGCCACTAACCACGGTAAGATTAGGGCAAGGGTTCTCCGAAATTACTAAGCGTAAGGGGCTCTTAGGTGATGAATCAGGTTGAAAGTCAAAGTCGTCCAGAACTGACGAAATGCTTTGGTTTCTTGATTTTTTAGATCCTACTATTTATTTCTATCATTCCGCTCTGAACGTGCGTGAATGAGAACTTAGCTTTGAATGAATTTATAAATCCAAACTGATGTCTAATTTTCCAGCAATGTGATCCAACATATACAAGAAAAAGTAATTTTCAACTTTTTGGAGTGTGTTGATTTTAGTTGGGAGTTGGTACCCCCATCATCTTTTGCATTGCTTGAAACTGCTTTTTACTTTTTGTGGGATGCATTGATGTTTCACCCGAACATGCTAGGGAGAGGCAAAAACAGAAAAAATCCTCCTTTTTTTGCTGGATTTGACGGTAACTAATTAATAATTTTTACAAACTTGATGATCTGTCACGAATTAATTTTAATAATTTCAGTTGTATTATTAATTACTTTGAGGTTGTTTTATTTGAGTGACTAAAAAGTAAAATGTGACACGGGCACGATTCCTTTAATATGAAATTTAATTAATTTGAATCAATGAATATAGAAAAAGAATAATTTATATATATTTAGACAAATGACGTTATATCATAGATTAAATGAATAATATTGAAATTCAATAAGTATACGTGAACTTGAATAATTTATCTACTCCTATAATAATTGAATAGCTCCCAAATTATATGATCTTTAATAATTTATATGCTTCTAGAATAATTTATAATAAAATGAATAATCTTGAAA
>CAIGRT010124068.1:0-16591 GCA_903798405.1 Fraxinus platypoda | reverse complement strand
TGCCTACACATTTTCATATTTTGAAAACGTCGTATAACTGAAGTTGTTATCAATACTATCAAACATATCATCCCTCAATATAGACAATTAAATTATCATTCAACCATCGAATCTCCAATCCAGTTGTGTGATTCAAATTGTGGGTTGATGGCCTCGAGGCGTCTAGTATAGCGGTTGAGAAAAACATGATCGATTGCCGGCATCAGTGCAATGGGCCGAGTAGAAAAAAGATCATTATTTAGTAAAAATAACAAACCTAGGTATTTGGAGAAGAATGAGATTCAAGTCTTGAGAGAAATTTGGAGGCAAAAGTGAAAGGGGAAAAAAAATAAAATAAAATTTCAAAAATTTCAGCTGATCCCACTTACCAACGTAAATCCGCCCATGTGTATGCAAATAATTTCCTCTAAATTAGAAGCTAAGTGTGATCTAGCATTATTACGGTTGCTTAAGATAAGATCTAAAATAATGAAAGTCAACTAATCTAATTAATATGATTTTTTATTTTATTAAAACGTGACATTAATTGAGTTTTTATTCTATTAAAACGTGACAGATGATAGTTAGTGATTGGGGAAAAGGGAGCATTTATTGAAACTGACATATTAATTATTAATCAGAATTAAAAAATTCATGAATTATTATGATTAGACATTGAATTTCCACTCAATGAATTAATTAAATATCTAAATCATTTTTTTTCCTAAGTCCATATCTGGCCCTATTTTCTAACCCTCATTTTTCCTTCAATTTTTTTTTTTCAATAATACATTTTATTGAACACATAACTTTTATCAACTTTTCAATTACATTTTCATCAATTTTTATTAAGATTTACTAAAAACCTGATTTTTAATTAAACCAAATAGGTGCCACACGTTTTTAGTTTTTGATTATTTCGCCTCTCAACATTTGCATGGAAGGATTGATTGGGTTGCACCACGGGTGGATAAATTAAGATGAACACGTGCTACTCTTCGAGAAGGGGCTAGATTTATTTGAATTGGTGTTGTGGTTAGGTATCATCTTAGAGTGGGGGTGGGAGTGTAGGCAGTTCGAAACGTAACCTGGTTGGGGATAGATGATGCTAATTCTAGTGTCGTTAAGGAATTCAACACTCGGACAGTTTGTGTGGAAAAAGACTATCTTTGAACCATCCAAAGTTTGCAACATGATTTAGAGTCAGCTCTCATGCGCAATTATTGCTTGACATTGAGTTATTACTTGGAGATGTAAGGGCTCTCTCATGTTGCTTCATGCCTAGAGAGAAAAATAGAGCGACTTGTCATCTTGTGATGCATGACAGAAACGTGAATAATAAAAGAATTGTCTTGTTCATAACACACGAACGGGTATTGATCGAATTTCTTTCAAACGATAGTGAGAAATACTAAGAAAGGTTCATTTGACTGAAATCAAGTGACCCATCTAGAAAAAAGGTTGACAATTGGCAAGTGATACTCTGGCAGCAAACCCTAGAATTACGATAACTTTTTATAAGACCTCAAAACTTACAAAAGCATGTGATTGCTGGATTTTGCATGTGACGAGTCTCTATTTATATCACCCAATTCTTGACGGTTGTTCATTCATTTTCCATCACTTCTTGTTCATCCCCAAGGTCACTACTACCCACTCCGAAAGTATCCTGTCGTTGTCCTTCCTTTTGCCACTCTTTACAAATTGGAAAAGGAAAAAAAGACTGGTACGTGTTAACGAAAAATGTGGACTTTTTTTATCCACTCAGTTTTTGCTACTTTGCACCGCACAACTTCAGCTCGCACGTCTCTTCTCTCCCAGAAGAGGATAGCTTCTTAATTCAATACTCCGTTTACGTTCTTTTGAAGTTCGTCCATTGATTTTTTTCTGTCAGAGGTTCGGACTTTATTACTTATAGTGAGTTTTTACGAGGTGGGCATGAGAAAAGTGAAATATTAACCAAGTTTTCGAGGTAGGTTTTTGATTAGAGGGAAAATCTTGGTGGCTTTGCAATTTGAGAGGATGATGTCAATGACATGCCATAATCTTGAGTTTGCAAGAAGAGGGCTTGAATTTTTAGCTTATGGGTCCTCTTCCAATGCCTCTCTTGAGCGAATCTCTGTAAAAGATTGTGCAAAGGGAATGCTTAGGACTGTCAATGGAGGCTATAAGGGTCGGAAATTGTGGTGTTGCCGGCGCGACATTGTTCCGTGCCGCGTGTTTTCGACAAATACTCCTGAAATTTTGCTCAATGGTACTTCTTCTTTGATTAGCTCAACACGTTATTCTTAACTGAATTTGTTCGATTACTTGGATTAACATTTCAAAGCTTGAATCTTGGATGTTGTAATAGTTTTAATGCCATTGTAGGGGTTGCAGCCGGTCCTCCACCGGTTCTGGATTTGAATCACGAGTCGAGAAAGCCGGCTTCACTGAATAATTTGCTTGAAGTGGTTGCTGAAGACCTCCAAACACTGAATAAAAATCTTCAGTCAGTGAGTTTCTTGAACACCTTGTTCTGTACTTTTGCCTGTCTAGATATTAGCACGAGGAAATTGTTATTGCTGTTTGTTCTTTTCTTGAGAGTGGAGAGGGGGGAAAAATATTGATGCATAGGCTAATGTTAAATTTTACAGCAAAGAAAGGGACTGTAAATCTTTTTAGATGACACGGAATTGGGGCATTGGAATCGGAATTCCTGCTTCAAGAGAGAATATTCATAATTCTTACCCTGAGGCTTCAATTCCGTGATATCAGATATCTTGATAGTGTTTACTAAGTTCAATCATCTACTATAAGAATGCTTACAGGATAATCATTTGTGATGATGCATTCATCTTGTGGTCAATGACTGTGTTGGCTGATGGTGGCATATTGTACTTTGTAGCGAACTAGTGCTCTGTTGGCAACACGGCTTTCTTGCAGCTGCGTTAGTGAGGAAACTTAGTCAAGTGTTTATTGGCAGCACTATTTAAGATTATAGACCGTACCATATTGTAAGGATCAAGTTCTGATTTCTTATTCAGTTGAAAATCTTAGTGCAAAAATAAGTGTAAAACCAACTTCCACACAACTTTTTCATTAAATACTACAGTTACAAGACAAATTCCATGTAGATAATGCTAAAATATTATGAAAGCGGCGTGAAAGTGACTCTTTGAGAGATTTCGATATCGTCATCACTTATTTTGTTCCGCATGATATAATTTGTCGATAGAACCATTTTGATGTATGTCAACCAATCAATTTTGCAGTAGTTTGCTCTGTGTTTAGTCTGGAGAAAATTCTTTCTTATCATGGTTTCTCATTCTTGATTTGTATTTTTAATTTCCCTACTATTTCTTTATTCTTTGATTTTGGGTCTTCCCTTCCCTGAATTTTTGTAATTTCCTACCTATTCGTTGACGTAAAAGGATAAGGGAAATGTCCTTCTCGCCTCATGTTCTTATTTATTCAGATCATATAGTATGTGATAGTAATAAGCGCTGATCTTCGGTTAATCACTCTGTTATCTACACAATTTTGATCTGACAAATTGTGCATCTGAATATATTCGAGTTTTCGGTACAGAATTTCCTGTTTGATGTCCACTTTTGATCTTCTGTATCTGACAAGAAAACTATTAGATTGTTGGTGCAGAAAATCCAGTTCTGATGTCTGCAGCTGAGCAAATCTTTGGAGCTGGTGGCAAGAGGATGAGACCTGCTTTAGTTTTCTTAGTGTCTAGAGCAACAGCAGAGATCATTGGCTTGAAGTATACTATCTGATCTTCCGTTTGCGATTTTGTAGTATTCTCTATTCAAATTAAGTCACTTATATTTGTAGAGTCCTTTAATGGTTCAGGGAGCTCACGAAAGAACATAGACGTTTAGCTGAGATTATTGAGATGATCCACACTGCGAGTTTGATACATGATGATGTATTAGATGAAAGTGACATGCGGAGAGGTAAGGAAACTGTCCATCAATTATATGGCACGAGAGTGGCTGTGCTGGCTGGGGATTTTATGTTCGCTCAGTCATCGTGGTACCTAGCCAATCTTGAAAATCTTGAAGTCATAAAGCTTATCAGCCAGGTAAACTGGTCTCCATATGAAAAATTTTCACCCTCAAAAGTAGGGATCTTGCACTTATATCATTGACTCGATCCATTATAAAAATAAAAAATAAAAAAATGACGAGAAAGAAAAGTCAACGTATTCCAAAAAATGCCCGTGTAAGAAATTAACCATTTTTTTTTTTTTTTTTAACATTGTGAAGCAAGCTAAACGATTTCAAGTATCTAGTCTAACTATGTAGTTGGTGTTGTAGGTCATCAAAGACTTTGCAAGTGGTGAAATAAAGCAGGCATCTAGTTTGTTCGACTGTGATGTTCAATTGGACGAGTATTTGCTCAAGAGTTACTACAAAACAGCTTCTTTGATTGCTGCAAGCACAAAAGGAGCCGCCATTTTCAGCGGCGTCGACAGTGAGATTAGCGAGCAAATGTATCAGTATGGTAAGAATTTTGGTCTATCCTTCCAAGTTGTTGACGACATACTGGATTTTACTCAATCCGCGGAAGATCTGGGGAAACCTTCCGCGAGTGACCTGGCAAGAGGAAATTTGACTGCACCGGTGATATTTGCTCTAGAGAAAGAGACTAAACTGAGGGATATAATTGAATCTGAATTTTGTGAGTCTGGTTCTCTTGAGGAGGCCATTGATATTATTAAGAGCTGTGGAGGCATTGACAAGGCACGAGAGTTGGCAAAATCGAAAGCTGATTTAGCAGTCGAGAATCTTCAGTGCCTACCCTCGAGTTCTTTCCGATTCAGTCTTGAAGAAATGGTGAAGAATAGCTTAGAAAGAATTAAATAAAATGATAATCAATTCAATACAGATCGTTCCTCACTGAAAGTGCAATACCTGATGGTGTATATTTATAGAGGCTGTAGTTCATACGACCTTCATACGACCTTGTATTGTTATTATTGCTAGTTCTGGACAATGGCTCATAGGAAAACAGTGAAATTTAATATTGTTATACACTTGTTTGGCCCCCATTTTCAAAACGTATTTTTCTTCGGACTCATTTTTAACCACACATTTCATTAAATTTTATCGAAATCTACTAAAATCTATTTTTATCTAAACTAAACACGGGATCAAAAGTTCATGATGAACAAAACTGTCGGCAATGTCATTCACCGGTTTATTTTTTTCTACAGAAGGTACCATTTTATTTAGAGAGTTAATAATAAAAGACGGGGTTATACGATCCATATAAAAATGTTTGACTTGCAAAGTACGTGAGCTATAGCATTTGCTTCACATTGAACGAAAATACATTTTAAACCGACCCGTTGGTTAACTGCATATCGAAGTCCTCAAGAAATGCTATACATTCGCCAATGAAAGGACGAATATTCACTATACAACTTCAATAAAAAGACGATAATTAACACTTTTGGAGAAGAGACGGCAAAATACCCCTTGATCGTCCTTCCCACTCTTTGTTTTATTGCTTGTGTTTGGACCGGAGTGTCCTACTGCTATAAGGGTTCGACCCAAAGCAGATATACTTTCGTGTCAACCTTTCCTGTCACTCGTGTTTTGACTAAAGTGTCCTACTGCTATAGTCTATAAGGATTCGTCCCCCGTCCTACTGCTACGAGGGTTCTGCCCATAGTTGATATTCTTTTGTGTTATCTTTCCTTATGGCTCGTAGAGTGTCTTACTATTACAAGGTTACGTCTCAAAGCCCGTAGTCTTTTATGTGAGACTTCCTTACCGTAGGAAAAATGGAGTATTTTAATCCCTTTCTGTCTCGACTTTTGAAAATCAGTACTAATTAGGGTATAAAGGTCCAACTTTGTGAACCTATTCCTTATCCATTCAATTCTTCCGTTGCTGTTTCTTCCCAAAGGAAAAAGAAGAAAAAAATAAAAACTTCACCTCCAAGAAAATACTACTTCTATGGAGGGGACGAGAGCATGATAGCAGAGCAAGAATCAACACAAAGAGAGATAGAAAGGGAAGTATTTGAATCTGGGCTCGAGAATTGGACTCAAATATGAGAGCACAATTGTTCCAATTCATGCAAAGATGGAAATCAACAGCCAAAGAAGCCATGGATCACACACTTCTTTTCTCCAAATTCCTTTGCCTCTTACACGTTACCAACAATTATCTTTGCTCCCCTACTCTGGTACAGATTCATTGTTGCCGCCTTAAATTAGTTACATTATAATGTAATCGATTTATTTACATTTTTGCCTTTCTGAAGGTGTATGGACCGAGCATGCTACCGACATTGAATTTAACTGGCGACGTGTTGTTGGTGGAGAAGATGTCGCATTTGCTGGGTATCGTGGGGCCGGGCGACGTTGTTTTAGTACGGTCGCCGGAGAACCCTAGGAAAACAATTACGAAGCGCATTGTGGGCATGGAGGGTGATAGGGTCACCTTCTTAGTGGACCCCAGTCATAGTGATCGCTCTCACTCCCTCGTGGTATGATTTTTTTGTTAATTTCTTGATTTCAATTTCAATTCTGCTCTTATTTTTAGTTCAATCTTCAATCCCTGCACATTTTGTTGGGTGCCTTTGTTATTGTGAAATTGGGTCTTTTCTGAAGAGGAATTTGAAACTAATGAGGTCTTGACCTAATGGGGAAAACAACCATGGTCGAGGCTAGTTCTGCTGAGATTGTTCAGGTCTTTGTTATCTGTTCCACTTATTTTTGTATGTGTTATTTGTAGGTGGTGTTGATATGTCTTGTACCTTCTAACTGTGATACAAAAATTGAAGTTTTGTTATTGAAATTAGAAATGATGCAATCCAACTTGGAATAGAGCTTTCTCAAATTCTAATTCATGTATGGACTTGGAGCTGCCAAACAAAAGCATGACATTGATCAGGATGCATCTTCTCAGTGACTAAGAATTTATCAGATAAAAGAGCACTGATAATACATAAAGATTCTATGAGGCACTTATTACCCAATTTGTTATGGATTTTTTCCCCGATTTAATCAGAAAAGAAACTAATTTTATTTACCTCTGAAACATTTAGTAAGATGGTCACTAGCATGACAAATATTCAGAAATTGAAAAATAAATTAATGATAAGTGATCACTTCAATAAGTGATTATTCTTGTTATTATTTACTTTGTTTAAACCAAACTAGATAGGGTCTTGGGGATAAATTATCAATTCATCCTCGTATTTGCCTGATTTCTACATCGAAATGACCAACAGTCATGATTGAGGGGGTCGTGTTTGGTGGGTGCTTTTTGAATGGTGCTCTCTTGCTAAAGTGTAATATTTTAGTAATCTTCATGAATTCAAACTGAATCTAATTTTTGTGACCACGAGGCTAAAAGTTGTTTTCTTATAAAGAAAAAATGGTCTTTGTTTGCTTTGCCTAACAATTTAGTTCAAAGCATCTGGAATTCTTGTGACGTATCTTATTGATGAGAAAATTACATGAGCTTTGTGGTTTCTAATGAAACAAATGTTATATGGCATTATAGTAGAAATTTTCTTCATTCTCCTGCATACTCACAAGAGAGTTCACATACGGACTGTGAAGGCACCTGCATACTAACTTCATTACATCCACTAGCGATATGAAGTAATCAAATCCAATCTACTTGACAGATTTTGAATGATCTTTGCTATAATGTTTCACATCAAAGGATTTCTATTCTTTTCTATTTTGCCCCTGTTCAGGATGATATCATTAAGCCCCCGTTTGGGAAGAATTGATAAATGGTTTAATGTATAAATAGATAGACATGAGTGACACATAAGTAGTTAGTACTTGTAGTTCCATTGGAATGTGTGGTTGAGTATGAAGTTTGACGATTTACAAATTTAACCAAAAGGAGGCATTTATGTATCTCTTTGGAATTATAGGTGCCAAAGGGCCATGTGTGGATACAGGGAGATAATATCTATGCGTCGAAGGATTCACGGAACTTTGGGCCAATCCCTTGTGGTCTGATCCTGGGAAAGGTTTTTTGTAGAGTAAGCTTCTTTTTCTGTTGATTAAATTTCTGATTTATATGATTTCATTTTTCTAGAGTTGTAGTTTCCCTGTGGGAATAATTATGAATTGCCTGCCAATTTACTTTTTGGATGCGGTCCATTACTTTCAGCACGTCACCTATTGGGCACCTAGCTATGGAGCCCTTTATTAGTACAATTTTTTCCGTATCGTGCAATTCTAAAGACGAATAGAAACTTATTGTAACTTTTAAGATTGGAAGAAATTTTTGTAGAAAGATCGAGTCTGATAATTGAAAATATAATGATTATTATTTGAAATACTTGTAAATGAACAATTGCTTGATATGGTGGTAAATTATTATATTTTTAATTGTGGATCATGTCTCCAACTGCTGATTATGCCGTTAACTTGATCGTCTACAATATCTGAGATAATGGGGTTGACGAAAGAACAAAAGTTTGAAGTTTGTTTATCGTAAATATTTTACACGAGCGAAGCTGTCCTCTCCTTTGCTATTTCGCCTTTTTGTTCTCTTAATGATAACCCGAACTACTTCACCCCAGACCTGAAAATATTTCATTTCCTGATCATCTCTTATTAATGAATATTTTTAATGACATTATAACAAGTGCAAAAGATATATCTAACTGAGTGCTTCCGAGAGCCTAGGAAAACAAGTCCCTCAGAAATTTCATGACAAATTGCAGTGATAACAAGCTTCTCCATTGAAGGAACGATTTAGTCAATTTTAAAACATAACTTAATGTGTAGGTTATCAATCTAAATTATTATTACGATTCATTTAAAATTTGATTTTTGATTGTGGTTGATTTTTGAACTCTACTTTTCTGTTGTCTGTTGTACAGGTTTGGCCACCTGAAGGGTTTGGCTTGTTGGAACAACAAGAATGATAGGTGTATAACTTAAGGTACATGATCAACACCTTACCTTTGAGTAAAACGGTTGCTTGTTGATGTATAATCTTTTTCCTTTTAAGGCGCTTTAATTTTTCATTCAACAGTTCTCATTAAACTTTAAGACGTGAAAGAATTTTCCATTGCTAGTCTGATTATATTTGACTCAGAAATGTTTGAATCAATGGATTGTAGTTTGCTTCATAACTGATTATTCTGGTCTGAATCAGCACTATAATTATTATCATTATTTGTCCTAGTTCTCTGTCATAACTCGGGGCATCGGGCTATATATGTCGGTATTGTACGATTAACGTTGTATGTATCAGGTATTGTTCTTGATGACATGATTTAGGAGTTGGGAGAGAGGATTAAAATAGAGATCAACCAGCGTGATTGTATTTGTGGATAAAAGTATTTAGTTTTCTGGTTGAAAAAATTATATCCGAATTTTCTGATATGATAAAATTGTCACTGTTTGTTATCTTGCAACTTCACATCTTTTATGTTTTTGCCTACTTGGTCCCTGCAGCTAGAGCTTTAGAGCTTCTCGGAGGCTCCATTTTCTGATCAATCCGTTGCTTTATTTATGCCTCCATTCATCAGAATTCATGCCTGCTGCTGCTAGAAACCATGGACTACGTAAATTATTCGCATGGCAATGTTTAGGGCAAGATGCAATTAAGAAAATGAACTATTCTACAGAGAAGCGTGTTTGCTGCAGCTCGTTAAGATGAATGTTATCTTGTTAAATTTAGAATCTGAGTTATGACTGAGTACATGATCAATCCATTCGGCTCAGGTGATGTGTGCAATTCAAATATTTCTTGCCAAGATCACAATTTATTTTCATGACGCGTTTTTTAATTTTTTTAAGGTTTTTTTGCGTTAGTTGGAGAATGTCCCTTCACATTCTGTTGTACTTCTTAAGGTGTCAAAATAAGGAAATGGAAATAGCATAAACCTGCTTGGTTGATTTTAGTTATTTTAAACTGTAAGAAGTTAGTTACCTTCAATCAATGTAGAAAGCAGGGTTGATAAGTTTTCTCAAGTGTTTAACCCATTTTCATCCTTCACTATAATGAAGCAGGTTATCAGCCACGACGTCTCCTAAGTCCTACCTCATCTATAATTTACGGATGGAGTAATGCTATATGAACTCAGTGGTGATAAGTACCTGTCTTTGTGACACACAGAAGTTAGACTTTTTAACCAATTGTAGGCAATGGACTCCTATGCAACATAGACGGGTGTTGTGCAATATGAGGGCTAGATAACATTATTCTTTGCGCATGATGCTTCTTAGAGAACCGGGTTTTGTTAAGATCAAGCGGTTGATCACAAGGATGAAGTGTGAGTTTTCTTGTACAAATGAACTATCAAAATATTGATTGTTAGATGGTTGTGGGAGTTCATCCACGGTATCATAAATAAAACGTTGCAATTGCTTAACGATGAAATATTTGAATAAACTTGATAGATGATATGTTCATGTTCGATTTATACTCAAATCGAAGAGCTACAAGGGATAGATGATATCTAATAGACTTGATATAATGCAGCCAATTTGGAACAAAATAGAGAAGAAATACAGTAGGTTTCCCCTTCGTTTCGACTTGGAGTGATGCATCCAAAAGCAATCGAATGACAGATGTTATTATTTTTGTCTCTGACTGGGAACGAGGGAATGTTTCCAGTTGTACATTTTGGGCGAACATACGGACATATTGAACAGAGTGGTGAAAAAGGTTTCACCTTCACATGAGTTCTCTAGAAGAAATATTGTAACAATATAATTTTAAATTTAAAAAGTTATAGCTTCAGCAAAATTATTGAAGCACCAAGCTGAGGTTGAAGAGTCATAATTGGGAAGGGAGCAAACACATAAGATGGAGACAGCTCAAATGTGAATTTTTGTAGAATCATTGATAAAGCCATTTTTGCCTCAATCATTGCAAAGTTTTGTCCAACACAGACTCGAGGACCTGCACTGAATGGCATGAAGGAGAACTGAGTCTTTGTTGCATTGACAATTCCTTCAGAAAATCTCTGCGGTTTGAACTCCTTCACATCATTCCCCCAAATCTTGGGATCATAATGGAGTAGGCCTATTAGCAGTGTCAATTGTACTCCAACTGGTAGAGTCGTGCTTCCCAGTTTCACTGGCCTCGTAGGTGCACGAATAATCAAAGGTGCAGGAGGATACAGCCTCAAGACTTCTTGAAGAATCATGGTTACCTGCAGTTATGGTGTTGTTAAAAATGATAATTTCATTGTAATGGTGAAATATTGTCGCAGGAAATAAGAACTTTTACAGTTTTAAGGTGGTTTAGTCCATCAAAAGTTGGTGTTTTCATCCCAAAAACTTGCAAAACCTCGTCTCTTGCACGGACTTGCCATTCTTGATGTTTACTTAGCAGTACCATAGTCCACACGAGTAAATTTGAAGTCGTCTCAGACCCAGCAAAGTAGAATAGTTTACACTCCTCAATTACCTCTTCGATGCTCATTCCTCCACTCTTGTTCCCATGTACTTGAATTTCTTTGAAATTCGATTCCATTAATGTACCTAATAAGTCATCAACAATAGCTTCTCCCCTTTCCATTGCCTTCTCTCTTTTGTTGACAATACCTCTTAATAAGGCCTGAATTTCTTGAGAGATTGCTTTCACTCTTCTGTTTGCTTTGGTTGGTAAATATCTGTTAACAAAACAAATTAGCCCTTCCAAGAAACCAATATTCAAGTAATATCCATTATGTAAGAATTTAATGTTTACCTCCATCCCGGGATAAAACTGAACTGCAATAGTTGCAAAACGAGCTCGACTTCTTCTTTTTGAAGCTCAAATATTCTCCTTCCATCTTCGAAATTACAACCAAACGCTGTCCGCGAAATCACATCACCTGTTAAATCTTCAAGATATGGCCAAACATCTAGTTCAAGTGAACCTTCAGTTCTTGAAACTAATGCTTCCCATTTGTCTATCATATTGGAACAGCTCAAACTAATTTCTGGTACCATATTCTACATAAACAAATTTAATTTCACAAGTTCCATCGAGCTAATTTACATTGAAATATAATTGATGAGAAATTACCTTCAACTTCTCTAAATGGAAGGCAGGGTTGATTATTTTCCTATGTTTTGTCCATTTTTCATTTTCAAGAAACAGTAGGCCTCCCACAATGGTATCGCGTATAGGGTCCGGATGTGGCTTCTGAAATAGTCCAGGTTTTGTCAAAATATCCTTCATGAGCTCAGGATCTGCGACATTCAACCTTGGTGATGGCCCGAACCATACAAAGGAATTTTTACCTGATTAAACAATATCCCTCGGACTGTTAAGACTTAAGAATGTATGTCGATTCTGAAGTAAATGCTGCTAATATTGAAAGTATGAATTGTACTCAATGCAGCTTACCAAACTTCTTGATGATCTGGTGGTAATATGGAAGAATGTGAGATGATATATCATCGCAGAGTTCAACTGATCTTGGCCGTTCTTCTTTCATGACAGTGATGAAGTCTTTCATGTCTCCTATCAAGAATCTGTAAGCATTACCATTAAAACCTTGCTTTCTTAGGTATTTCTCCAGCTTCTTAGGCCTTAACCAGACCCAATTTAGGAATTTCACTGTCCATGTTATGGATGCAATTAGGACACAGGTGAAAAGTATGCCGATTGTTGCATTCATCTTTTCCTGGCTAAATAAACAGATTTTTTTGTGCCAAATTTGCATATATAAGAGAGTCAAAGTTGAAGTCGAGGGAGAGTTTATTTTATCGAAGTTCTTAGATTTTATCCTTGTAAGTGCAGTCCATTTTGTCTAGACTTCTAATTGCCACCCAAGAAGAATATACCTTTTGTCAGCACTTTTTTGGCTTAAGGCATTGGTACCGGCTGAATAGGCTTTCTTTTCTTTATACTTTGTTCAATGCTCTTTATGTTGAGCATGTCATGTATGTTAGGTGTTACCCCCCGGAATTAGGAATTCCGAATCAACATTCCACTTAGATAGCCATGTAGACAGGGAGCCAGTCGGAAGTCAATAAGGAAGCCTATGTGGAAGGGTCAACCAAAGGGTGCGAGATCTGAAGCTCCTTCAAGCCAAGCAGAGGCTCCTTTCATCCGAAGCTCCTTCAAGCCAAGCAGAGGCTCCTCATTCCCGAGGTACCGAGCCTTAACGCAGACTCTGCCTCATGATAGATTCGAAGATCCCTGAGAACTGATTGATGTGACATCTGCCATAAAGTGTCTGTAGTGTTAGCGTGTGTCAGTATGTCAGTCTATAAAGTAAAACGGCGGATCTTCTGCTAAACATTAATTGTAACGATTAGACGGCGATGTGAGGCCTCGGTCTAGTAGATGTCACCACGTGGATTTGATCCAACGATCACCACGTCGGCCAGATTAGTATAAATAGCCTTTCTGTATGTAGAAGAGGGGACTGGAACCAAGATTAAAAAGAACATACTTATATCCTCTACTTTGTTTTGTCTCGTGCAATATACAAATATACCGATCGAAATACACGGCAATACATTTTCTTTTATCTATCCTTCCACATATTCAGTTACGAAACCGATATTCACGTTAGGAAAATCGATCGAGCCTTTGTTGATAGCGCAAGGGTCGTTTAAATCAAATCACCGGAGCCTGAACAGTTGCGTCTCTTGCCTGAAAGCACCTCCCGCGTTCAGGTCAACCGTGCTACCGCTCATGTTCCGGTAGAAACGCGCCGGATCATTGCTTGACGTGGCAAGGGTGGGCCCGGTATCTGTTGAGTTCATTTTTTGGGGTCAACATTAGGCATGTTTTCGACTTTAATATGTCACTAATTAAGTTCTTAAGAGAGCTTTAATCCTATATTAATCTGTTCAATCTGGAAATCTTGAGTTGAAGAGAAAGGAATGTACAAGATTGCTTTATCACAAGTAAATTGAATTGTCGGAGACCAATTAATCATGTTAAGATGATGTTTTCAAATCCAAAAGTTACGATTTAAATAATAACTCTTTTGATATATTTGGTACATTGTATAGCACAATATATAATAATCAAGATCCTAACTTATATTACTTATTAATACCATTTAATTACATTCAATCCAGCATACCAAACATCTAATTAGGACCAAGGCTCGGATTAGAGCTTATGCAAAATCAGTGGAGCTCCATACTGGGGTTGAAGAGTGATAATTGGGAAAGGAGAATGTTTATAAGATGAGGATAATTCAAATGAGAAGTGTTGTAATATCATTGACAGAGCTGTTTTCGCTTCAATCATTGCGAAGTTTTGTCCAATGCAGATTCGAGGACCTGAGCTGAAAGGTATATATGAGCCACCTGAAATTCCTTGAGAAAATCTCTCAGGTTTGAACTCCTTTGAGTCGTTGCCCCAAATCTTGGGATCATGATGGAGCTGGCCTATTAGCAGTGACATCTGTACCCCGACAGGTAGAGTCATGTTCTTGAGTTTCACAGTCTCTGTAGCGGTTCGAACCATTAGAGGTGCTGGTGTGTACAACCTCAAAACTTCTTGGAGAATCATGGTTGCCTGTTAAGTCTAGTGTTGTTAGGATAAAAAATCTTCGGAAAACAGTCATTTGTAAATTTCAGCGCATATGCATTTAAAATGTTAGTAGAAAGTGGTTCAGATTGAGGGTAATTTAAGGGATTTGGTGTGAGGTTTGATCCTAGATGTATTTGTACTGAAGCATGCAGATCCACTCTTGTGGAGCCTAATGGGATGTAGATCAATTTTTGATCGAACCTTGGTAAATGGTTGTGTTCTTGTGCCTTATTTTTGTTTATGCGTTTAAGCGAAGAGAAAACTTACAATTTTGAGGTGATTTAGTCCTTCTGAAGTTGGTTCTTCTTTCCCGAAAATTTGAAAAACTTCTTCTCGGGCTCGAGCTTGCCATTCTGGGTGTTGGCTTAGCAATACCATAGTCCACACGACTAAATTAGATGTCGTCTCGGACCCAGCAAAATAGAACAGTTTACATTCCTCAATAACATCCTCAATACTCATTCCCATGTTCTTGTTTCCATGTTCTTGAATTTCTTGCAAATTTGATTTCATTAATAATCCCAACAAGTCATCTCTAACTGTTTCTCCCCTTTCCATTGCCTTCTCTCTTTTTCTAACAATACCTTTTAGCAAGGACTGTATTTCCTTGGAGATTGCTTTCAGTCTTCTGTTCGCTTTAGTTGGGAAGTATCTGTGTTTACAAAACATTACAGTCATCGAAACTAAACAAAATTCTTCACATAAACCTTGGCTTTTACGAAATTTTTTTTTGTTACCTCCATCCAGGGATAAAATATAACTGCATTATTTGCAAGGCGAGTTTAACTTTTTCTTTCTGGAGCTGGAAAATTCTTATCCCTTCTTCATGACTGCTGCCAAATGCTGTGCGTGAAATCATGTCCCCGGATAAATCTTCAAGGTATGGCCAAACATCGATTTCACAAGAACGTTCACTATTACAAGCCAATGCTTCCCATTTGTGCATCATACTCAAACAACTCAAACGTATTGCTACTAGCGTGTTCTACGAGCAAAATTGAGTCCAAGAATCAGGAGAAGTATGAACTTTTAGCATAAAGGTACATATGATCGAAATTATGAACAAGAGAGTGTTAAACAAGTGCATATTTAGGATCGGCCACATGAATCTTTTTCTTAGACGAGTTTGTTATTTACTATAATATCAAAGTAAGCAAAAGTTACGGAAGATTAGACTACCTTCAACTTGTGTAGATGGAAAGCAGGGGTGACTATCTTTCTATGTTTAGCCCATTTTTCACCTTCCAGAAACAGAAGCCCTCCCACGATAATCGACCCCAAATCCGGCACTGGCTTTTGGAATACTTCGGGTTTTGATAAAATCTCCTTGATAAGCTCTGGATCTGTGATATTCAACCTCGGCAATGGCCCAAACCATATGAATGAATTCTCACCTGTTGTTCAAGTAAGTTGCAAGGTTACTGATGAAAATCCAATAAAAGAGATTCATATGAAAGTTCATACCAAACTTGCGGATGCTCTGGTAGTAATAATGAGAAATATGTGGCGCCAAATCGTCTGAGATTTTGATTGATTTTGGCTGTGTTTCTTTCATGAATCTGACCAATTCTTTCATGTCCCCGGTAAATATTTTGTAAGGATTTCCATTGAGTCCTTGGTTTCTGAGGCATTTTTCTAGCTTCTTAGGCCTTAACCACACCCAGTTTAGCAATTTCACTGCACATCTTATGGATGCAGCTATGATGATAGAGGTGAATATTGAGCTGAGTGTTGCATCCATTTTTTTTTCCCCCAGATAGACAATACCACCACAAACTTTACCATTATAAACTGATGATTGTAAATTATTGTTCTACTTGAAAATATATTTTAATTAAATTCACAATCTAATTAGTCAACGACACTGACATGAGAATTGTCTTTATTAATTGATTATAGAACTCTTATACAATTTAATTATATTGTACAAGGCAATACCCTCACTCCAATAATTGATCTAACAGACTTCACTCAACTAACCACTCACTTGCATCACACTTCCCTCTCTCTAATTCTATCAATCTCTTAGTTATAGTGATCAAACTCTTAGTATGGTGGTGCAATTTACAATTCATTGTCTTTCTGGTGCTTTTCTTTGGATGCTCAAAGGGTGTTAAATATAGAAATATAAT
>CAIGRT010124063.1:0-30056 GCA_903798405.1 Fraxinus platypoda | reverse complement strand
CCGTTGTTTTTTTTACTTTTTGGCAATGAAAACAAATTTTATAACCAATTGTGGAAAAAATTATCATTTTAGTAGACAATTTCTATGTAAAACAAAGCAAAACGAACACAAGATTTAAAAAAATTTCGGGTGGAAAATTATATCAATCAAACATACTTGAAATCATTTTCCCTGCAAATCATTTTCTTTCCACCCTTGCAATCAAACGCTCCCTAATAGAGATTGGGATTCCATCCAAATAAACCATGTTTGGCTAATCTTAAAAAGTTGATATAAATAAGTACTTATTTTGACTCTAAAGTAAGAATTACTTTTAATCTAAAAGTATTGAAATAAGTTATCTAAGTCACTATTTGAGCCTCATTATTTTAAATCTCATATTTCCTTAAACTCATTTTTAATCAAACATTTTCTCAATAAAATAATTTTACACGTCAACTCCAAAAAATTCGTACTTTTTAATCACACATTCTATAAAAAATAACTATTAAAAATACATTCTTCCAAAAAATGGGCTCAAATAACCCCTAAATATATTTGTGGACAAAAAGTTATCTATGAGACTATGAGCCATTTTATACTTTTTAGGCTTAGCCAAACATAGTCCAAGTATCCATGCTTTTCAACTTTTTTCTCTTTGGATTTTTATCACAATTACTTATTTTTTTAAATTGTTGGAAAAGAAGAAAAAAGAAAGATAATTTTTAAGATTTGTCCCTGTATTTGGATATTCGTTCCTTCAATAATATGTAAATGACTTCATAGGATTATCATCACCACTCTAAATGAATAATCTGATTTTTTTTTTAATCCTGAGAAGTTGTAATTTATCATTGATCATGAACACAAATTATTTTTATATGCGAGTTTGTTTTCTTAACGAGTTATCTAAATAATATCAAAGTTTAAACTAAGAGGTTATTCAGCCTCTGTTTGGTGCACATTAATTTCTCATTTTCATGAAAAATGAGACCATTGCAACAGTGGAATAAACAGTGCTGTAGCAGCAATATTTGAAAAAAAAAAAAGTCAGCCGTCTTTTGGAAAATGAAATGTTAAAATTGTCCTTATTATGAAATAATGTATAAAACAAGTTCGGGACCTTAATGTCTTTTCACAAATTTTTTACCTAATTGCTGTCAACAAAGTCAAAGATTGCTGCCAAAGTGGGGTCCTTTTACTGTATAACTGTCGACTTTTTCATTCTCATTTTTGGAATAATGTGGCTCAAACATGGTCTCAATAAAATTGGATGAAATGTGAGATCGAAAAATTGATAAAAATTATGAATCTCATATTATAAAAATTAAAGTTTGATCGGGCAAAAGTTGATAAGTTATAGTCAAACAATTATCAGGATTCTTCCAAATAAAGTTACAAAAACCCTAGCAATTAGGATAAACATCACAATACATTCAACTCACACACCTAATCTATAATTGCAATTAATAAAAATTTACCACCTGCGAAAACGACCAGAAAAAAGGATTAATCTACACAATTATTGAGCATTAAAATTTAATAATAAGTATAATGGTTAATAAAGTAATATATGGTAGGTAGCATGACAGTGTCCAAACAAGTTGAGATAAAGAAGTCTAAAGATCAAGCATATGAATAAGAGCCCATATCTTATCAATTTATTTTAGGGTACGTTTTATTGTCAATATTTTTCATAAAAAATGTATTTTTTTAACTTAATTTTCTATTTTTGTGCTGTTTGATTAACATTTTTTTTTTCACAAAAAATATTGTCTTACTTTTGATCACGTGATCATGTTGAGCATCGACAGTAAAATTTAATAATAAGTATAATGGTTAATAAAGTAACAAATGGTAGGTAGCAATAGCATGGTTGTGTCTAACCAAATCTAGTCCAAATAAGTTAGAGATAAAGAAGTCTAAAGATCAAGCATATGAATAAGAGCCCATATCTCATCAATTTATTTTAGGGTACGTTTTATTGTCAATATTTTTCATAAAAAATATATTTTTTTTACTTAATTTTCTATTTTTGTGTTGTTTGATTAACATTTTTTTTTTCACGAAAAATATTGGCTCACTTTTGATCATGTGATCATATTGAGCACCGAGAGTAGAATTTAATAATGAGTATAATGGTTAACAAAGTAATAAATCGGAGGTAGCATGATTGTGTATAACCAAATCTAGTCCAAACAAGTTGAGATAAAGAAGTCTAAAGATCAAGCATATGAATAAGAGCCCATATCTTATCAATTTATTTTAGGGTACGTTTTATTGTCAATATTTTTCATAAAAAATGTATTCTTTTAACTTAATTTTCTATTTTTGTGCTGTTTGATTAACATTTTTTTTTCACAAAAAATATTGTCTTACTTTTGATCACGTGATCATGTTGAGCATCGACAGTAAAATTTAATAATAAGTATAATGGTTAATAAAGTAACAAATGGTAGGTAGCATGGTTGTGTCTAACCAAATCTAGTCCAAATAAGTTAGAGATAAAGAAGTCTAAAGATCAAGCATGTGAATAAGAGCCCATATCTCATCAATTTATTTTAGGGTACGTTTTATTGTCAATATTTTTCATAAAAAATATATTTTTTTTACTTAATTTTCTATTTTTGTGTTGTTTGATTAACATTTTTTTTTTCACGAAAAATATTGGCTCACTTTTGATCATGTGATCATATTGAGCATCCAGTGTAGAATTTAATATTAAGTATAATGGTTAATAAAGTAATAAATCGGAGGTAGCATGGTTGTGTCTAACCAAATCTAGTCCAAACAAGTTGAGATAAAGAAGTCTAAAGATCAAACATCTGAATAAGAGTCAATATCTTGTCAATTTATTTTAGGGTGCTTTTAATTGTCAATATTTTTCATGAAAACTGTATTTTTTCACATAATTTTCAATTTTTGTACTGTTTGATTGATAATTTTTTCCATGAAAAATATTATCCTACTTTTAATCACATGATCATATTTTCTTGAAAATAAGGAAAATATTTTCTTTAAATTTTTATTTTTAAAGTAATTCACCCTCTTTCTCTCTTTCATCTATCCACTCTCTTTCATCTATTCACCAATAGAAAATGAACAAGTATAATATTTTCTATCTAGGCAAAAATTCCATGTTTAGCTGATTAGGGTTTGCTTGAGCAGAAGACCATGCAACCTACTAGTGACAAATTGTCACTAGTAGCTTATAATGGAGAATATTTATGAAGAGATTATGTTTGCTCTGGCAGGGATTTAAGTTTTTGTGTACTTACTAAGGGTGCGTTTGGTAACCATTTTCATCCAAATTGTAGAAAAATTATAGAGTTTCATTGGCAGGGTATGCAGTACAAGTGGCAGGGAGGGGGCCAGACTTTTTTGACCGAACAGGGACTAAAATGACCAATGAGCCCTTATTCAAAATGCATTATTAACTACAGTAAGGGCAGCCCGGTAAATTGGAATTCCTGCAGTCAGTGCATAATCACGGGCGGGTCCCACTGATTTGATAGCAAAAATGTATTTTTATGGTAAAAATGGTTACCAAACACAGGCTAATAGTATTCTTGATTTAAACAAAAAAAGACAAAATAATAATTAAAATTGCTTCATGCTTCTGGGAGTTCTGAAACTGTCTCCTGTAATAGAAGCTGAAATTGCTAGACAAGCCAACTCATGTAATACTATTATGAACACAATTTGGACTACAACATGTGACTACACTAGTCTTTAATATGAAGATGAGCAAAGTTATTATGGGTGGCTGATCTCTTATCTTGGTTATACGAGGCATGTGCGAGGACATAATTTTTGTTTACTGCAAAGTGGATTCAATGTTTTTACTCAAAGGTGATTTCAATTTCGATCGATAAATGTATTGTTCAAGGCGGTTTTTTCTCCAATAGTTGTTCAATGGAGGTCAGAAATGCGGTTCTATCCCAGGTTCTTTCACTGCCTTTTGTTTATGGGACACAGTGTAAAGTTGAATATACCTTGTCCTAAATTTCTTGCAGACAAGAATTGAAAATCAGGTATTAATTACATGTATTTAAGAATGGGAAGCCGGTAGCATATTTTCAGAGACAGCGGAATGCATCTCTAATTGCTACTATTATAAAAACAATCATACTTCTTGTACAAATTTCTTTACAATCCCACGCTTGGCAGACATCATATCCATCCATTTTAAAAACTATTTTTTAAATCAACGGCACGAATTTTGACAACTCACTAGTTGTCAAGTTGGCTGAACAAACTAGATTAATTCTTATATATATCACTAGTGAACATGGAAGAACAAGAAGTGTCTTCATTAGCTTTCCATTTCTGCAATGCTTGGTGGAGGCTCATGTGAAAATCAATGCCGAAACTTTCCTCCTCTTCCAGGGTCGGTTTCCAGTGGTCCACCATTGGAGACAAAGCATTCAAGACATGGCTCATGTCCGGCCTCTGTTGTGCTTCCCGGGCTGTGCAGTATCCGGCCAGTTCTGCTACTTTCCAAATACTTGAGAAGGTTTCTTCATCTGTCTGTAGGATCGGATCAAGGGAGGTTCTTACACTGTCTTTGTTTTGGATTAGCCTGCGGAACCAGGTGACTAGATGGGTTTGGTCATCCGGTAATGAGTCCTCTAATGCTTTACGGCCGGTGATGTTTTCCATCAAAATCACCCCAAAGGCAAAGACATCAACTTTTGTTGTCACTCTTCCTGTGGCTGTTTGGAATTGAAGAAAATGGTTTTGTTAGTACTTAGTAGTACTAGAACGTGCTTAAACTTTCTTAAACATGAATGCACTAGGAGTATAGATTTAAGAATGAAGAGTATATTGCTGTCTGAAAGCCAGATTCTAATATAGGATATTCAATAACAAAAACTGATACATACCAGCATATTCTGGTGCAAGATATCCAAAGGTTCCAGCTAACCGAGTCTCGACTGAGTAATTTCCATCCGGAGCACTCCTCACCAAACCGAAATCAGAAACCTTAGACCTCATGTCGTCTCCCAGAAGAATGTTCGTAGGTTTCAAATCTCGATGAATGAAACTCTGGTGCGCTAAGCTGTGTAGATATTCGACTCCTCTGGCAACATCAAGTGATATTGTCACTCTTTGGTTCCAAGTGAGAGGCGTAAGCCCCAACTCCTCCCAATGGAACAAATGCTGCCCTAATGACCCTTGTGGCATGTGCTCGTAGACCAAAAGTCTTTCATTCCTGTTGTCACAAAATCCATGAAGCGCGACAAGATTTCTGTGTCTTACCTTCGTAAGCTGTAAGCACTTCGATTTCAGCCTTGAATTCGTTCATTCCCTTGTCGCTTAAAATATTTGATTCCATCCTTTTAACTGCTATTTGCGTCCCATCGTGGAGTTGTCCTCGATAAACAACCCCAAATCCGCCCCTACCCAAAATGTTGTTTTCACTGAAGTTATTTGTAACTTCTCGAAGAACTTCAATTGGGATCGTAATATTCCCACCATCGTACACATGATAATCGCTCTTTTCACCGCTACTTCGAATGAAAGTCTCGCTGGTGCTTTTTACATTTTCCCTAGTCTCATTCTCCTTTTCGCTATTTCCAAGTTCACTTCCATTAACCCATTTGTATTTTGCACTGTGCTTTTTGGCATAGCACCTGTAAACTGAAAAGCACAAGGCAAGAACCACTGAAACGGCAGCAACAACAGAGACGACAATCACCCATGCAGCCATGCTGAGAGAGAAGAATTAGTCCCATTTTTCGCACCAGATTGATTATTTGCTCCTTTAGATGTACTTCCAGGAGGGGAATTAGGGGGCAAATCTATCCCAATGTGCTTATTTCCAGTTGTTTTTAGTGTGACACCTGAAGAAAATTATGGGATTTTGCCAGAAAGATTGTTGTTGGAGACATCAAGAAGCTGGAGCAGCTTCAAACTGGTCAAGCTATCTGGTATGGTACTGGTAAGGTTGTTGTCGTTCAAAAGGATAGTTTTTATTTCAGTGAGATTGGCAATGGCAAGCGATATGGTCCCAACCCAATTCTGCTTCGCAAAATTGATAACAGTCACACTCCCCTTCACATCACAGGAAATATGTATCCAATTCTGACAAGGATTATTCCCTTTCCAAGATTGTGCCAATGCCATTGGATAATCCAATGCCCCAGCAACCTCAAGCAAAGTAGTCACCTGTGGATCACATGGACCGGGACTAGGATTACAGAAATTGTTAGAAGTTCCAAGACTCACCTGGACACCATTTGAAAAACCAGGTTGTGGACCCTGGAATATGTTGTTCTGCAACATGACAGTTTTGAGCTTCGGAAGCTTTGTAAAAGAATCAGGAATCACACCGGTGAGAAAATTATCCCGAAGCTGAATATCATACAATTCTGTACACGCGGAAAGGTCTGGAATTGGACCTGAAAACTTGTTGACATGAAGCCAAACCTCTGTCAACTGTGACATCGTCCCGAGGACATCTATCGTGCCCGAAAGTCCCATCATCTGATTGTTGAGCCATAGATTCTGAATCCCGGAATTGGAAAACGAAAGAGGCAATGACCCTGTCAGGTTATTATATGAAAGCTTCTGGTTCTGTAAACTTGGAAAGGATCCAAAAATATCTGGAATTTGGCCGACAAGATTAGCCTTCCCTGCATTAAAACTAACAAGGGATGTTGAATCCTTGAGGGTATCAGGGATTTTCCATGGTGGGAGATTTGAGTTATTATTAATGCTGAATGTTTGTAAACTAGTTAATCCTGACAGAAAATCAGGAGGGACAGAACTGAAATTATTGCCATCAAGATTGACGTCTTGGAGGGAAGCGAGGTTGGATAAAGACGGCAAGGGGCCTGAAAGGAGGTTGTTTTGGAGGTGAAGGGATTTGAGATTGGAAAGTTGGTTCAAATTTGATGGAATTTGTCCTGTGAGAGACATGGAAGGGAGACTAATGGAGCTGATTTTGCCTGAGGAATCACAATTAACGCCTTGCCATTTGCAGGGCTTGGAGCCAAACCAACCAGAAGGGGGAGAGCAGAGAGATTTAGCCAGCGCGGCCATAATGGTAGCGTCGTCAGCCGAGACATAGTGGAGGAAGGTGGTGATTGTGAATATAGAAATGAGGGTGTCATAAAGGATTATGGAGGATTTGTATCTGTTTCCTTTCATTGGGTGGTGATGTTTTTTCCGGCGGTGGCAGGGATGGTGGTGGTGGCTGGTTCAAGAAAATTTTGCATGGTGGCAGAGGGGTGCTGTTGTCGAATTCTTGAATTGATGTAATTCCTCATTTTCCTTCATATTTTTTCCACTCCATCTACTCTTGTATCCAAACACAGTCTTGCAAGAGAAAACGACGCCGTTTTCGGGTTATTCAGTTTCCACGTGGCAAACTATGATTGTCACTTTTTAGCATTTTATCACGTTGGGCCTCTCATTCTGGACAATTCATAAAAATTTCTCATAATGAAACTCGTTCTTCTCCTTTTGGTATTTATTACATTAGGTAAATTTGAGCTCAATTCGATGTAATTTAGCTTTGTAATTTATTAATTACTGCTGTTGATTCCTTATTTTCTACTATTTTCTTTATAGATCTGAGTAATTTATAAATATTGTCGTTTAAGCCGAATCAGCTAATTGCTGAATGTTTAATATGAAATTATAATGTGCCTTTTCAATTTTCGTTTTGTTTAGCTGCGGCAAAGAAATCCGGGGATGTAACGGAGCTGCAGATCGGTGTGAAGGTAAATTATACGAGTTTTGTTTTGTCGAAGTATGATCTTCTAAGTTTTTTGGTCTATATTGCGGTATATGAAAATGATAAGGAAATTTGACTAGTCCCAATTCTTTAGTGTGGTAGAACTGTTGGCTGTTCTTTTATGAGTAAATAGTGTTTCAAACGTATACATACATTTCCTTAGGGTTTACTGGAAGCAATTGATTTTCAGTTTTTCACCTATTTGAATTCAAAAGGTCCATTTATAATTATATATAGATGTACCGTGGGCTTTAGTTCAATGCTTTTCACGATCAAGACAATGATGTTTTGATTGGTTTCTTGTGTAACATTTGACTATTTAGCTCTCTTTGTGAAATTTTTTAACAATATAATCATTGACACCATCAGTTTACCACACCTCTAATGTTTAAAAAGGCGTAATTGGATTCTGGGGCATTTTTCTTCATGAGGCGAGGTATGAGTCTCAAAGTGTTTTGAGGCATAAGCCTCACCACAAATAGAAAAATGACAAAAAATTATCAAAATGCAAAATAAACTCATCATTAATAATACGTGGATATGGACAGCTAGGAAGAATGATTGTGTAGCTATGTCAAAAACAAGAATAATGTGTAATACAAAGCAACACGAGCAAGAATTAGAATAGCTGCAATATTGACATGATTAAAAGGTGAAACGCTCAGGAACTTGATTTAACGTGAATATCATTGCCCAGAGCCTAGCCTTAATACCATGCTAAAGCATTCTTCACATGGACAATTATCATTAAGTAGAATAGCCATACTGGCTCACATAGTAGTTCTGGAGGTTTGAACATCTCAACGAGGGATAAGCTTTGATAATCTGGAAGATTCGATAGCAGACCAATGTCTTATTAAATGTTCTACCACTTGATCAGATGATCTCTTATTGCTTTAACATATTCCCGTTTTTACTGTTTCACATGTGCTTTCCTCTACATCATTTTGGTATTACGTTTCACTATGAAACTTGAAAAGATCAGTGGTTCAATATTTGTTGAGAACACCCTGTCCTTTTTTTTTTGCTCATCACTTGTAAATAACAATCTTGATTTGGTGCTGCAGTATAAGCCTGCAACTTGTGAGGTTCAGGCTCATAAGGGCGACAAAGTGAAAGTACACTATAGGGTGAGTAGAATTAAGTTTCTTTTGTAATTCTCCTTTCCCGAAATCACATAGAAATCAATATAATCTTTTCGTCTTATCTACTCTTCATTGCTTTATCTTAGAGGAAGTCATCTCTAGTAATTAGATATATCAATTCAAGGCTGTTATGGATCATATTCATCTCCATTATTCTGCCTTCAAGTGTTTTTTTGGAAATGTGCTTTTAAGTATATCTTAAAATAGCGAGTGATTGAATACTCATGCCATTGTTAAGTTAAAAGAAAAATAGGAATTGGTTCCTTACTCCCAATGCAAGAGTGTAACTTTGTTGTGTTATAGAAGTTCTTGAGAAGGTGGGTGATGCAAACTGCATATGATGATAAATTAGTGCTGATATGTTCTCAGATTTGGAACACTTAGACCCTGTTTGGGCTCCATTTTAAATTAATGCATTTTTCTATTTTTTGATTTTCAACTACACATTCTTCAATAAAATAATATTACACATAAGCCCAAAACTTTTTATTACTTTTTAACAACACTTTCTCCAAAAAAAAATTACTATTCCAAAATACATTTTCCCAAAACCTCATTAAAATGGAGCCCAAATAAGGGCTTGATCTAACAGTTAATGCTGGTGAATATATTTGGCCAAGAAAAGACTCAAAATTAATTTTGTAGTAGTTGATTGCAGAAATTATACCAAGTATCCATACAACAGAGAGAGTGTGTTTTCCTCTTCTGACGTGAATAAATAGATCATCATCTCTAGATGTTACTTTCAAAATATATTAGTTTTTTCTCATATCTGAGCATTTGAACTGTCTATAATTCACTCAATAGGATTTGGATATTATATCACAGAAAAGTTTTCAATTATGATGTTCTCTTTTACTTCACTGATGTGGTTGCAATCTGCAGGGAAAGCTTACAGATGGAACTGTTTTTGATTCCAGCTTTGAAAGGGGTGATCCTATTGAATTTGAGCTTGGTAGTGGTCAAGTGATTAAAGGTTAATACCTATTATCATATTGTGTGACTGTGTCATTCTTACTGTTGTAGTTGTTCATCCTTTTATGCTATCCAGCGAGTAAATAAAACTTGAAGAAAGCTCAATTCGCATATCTTTTTCTTGGGATTTGATGTCCTTTGTGTAAAAGCACATCTTTCAAACAAATTGGTAGCCTTATTGCACTGTTGACATTTGGTAGCCTTATAAAAGCACATCTTCCGAACAAATTGATAACCTTATTGCTCTCTTGACATTAGGCCCTTTTTATCTATTCAAGTACATATTGTTATTCATGCCTGTGTAGAATTCAGACATGAGGATAGCAAATGATACATGGAATAGAACTTTAATATCAGTCCTTCAGTTTCTGAATATAGAAAAATCTATTGAAAGCTGTAAGAAAGCAACAGTGGATGTTGTCGAACGTCTCATCTAAAGCTTAAGCTATTAGAGGTGGCCCTCATCTATTCATGTAAAATCTTGTCTCTAACACACCTCCTCACAGTTTGATTAAAAAATGAGCAAAATTTTCATAAATGATGCGGACTAACCACGTGTTTATTTGGCTCTGATACTGTCATAATCATCTCATATAAAAGTTTAAGCTATTAGAGGAGAGCCATCATGTGTTCATTCAAATCTTGTCGAATTCCAAGTCAAGTTGGTTACTGATTTTGCATCTGACTAATATTGGCCAAACAGCACATATGCGAGCACTTGGTACTGCCTTTGGATAATACTGTTCCAGCCCAATTTGAAGTTGGGGAATCTGGGCCTGGCTGCTATTGTAAATCAAGCCAAATGCCCCAGAGCCCAAGCCGTGACCACAAAGTTGCCTCTTAATTATTACGATATTTTGATACTTGTGTTACAATTTGAATAACTTCCACTGATGTTTCTTTTATTAAATCAAATTGCTATATTGCAGGATGGGACCAAGGGCTGCTAGGAATGTGCTTAGGAGAGAAGAGGAAGTTGAAAATTCCTTCAAAACTTGGTTATGGGGATCAGGGGTCGCCTCCTACCATCCCAGGTAATCAACTCAAAATTCTCTTCACATTCTTCTTGCTATGCATATAGGGTAGACTATAAGTAGCTATATTATGCGCTCAACTTTGTTAGTTTAGTCGCTTATATATTCTTTTACTGTAACGCAAGCCAGTTTCCTGCTTTTGAGTTTGCTACCTGTAAGTGAGATGGCGATTATCAAATGAGACAAAACACTGATACTGAATGCCAGATGTCATGCTATCGTTTTACTTCTGCTAAATTTGTTTAGCCCAAATTTTACCATTTAGAATGTTAAAAGTTCAGTCACCTTCTCTTGTTTCTCTTATATGATCTGAACCTGAGGTTTCATATTTGGCATAATATCTATTTTCTTAACTATTTCAGGGGGTGCTACACTTATCTTTGACACAGAGCTAGTAGGAGTCAATGGGAAAACATCCAATGGGAAATCAAATGACAGTGAACTGTAACTTAAAAGAGTCCTTTCTGTAGTTCCTGGTAGCCTTCTTCAGAGTTCTTGGGTTTTAGTTTATCTAGTAACAGTAGACGGGGTATTTTGTTGGGTTATTTTGTTATTTCACAAGGCGGAAAATGAACAGCATTGTCGCTTAGATTAAACTATTTGTTTATTGAAGGAGTTCCTGTGTCTCATTTTGAAAATCTTCATAAAGTGGACCACGTTGGTTCTTTTGTCCTTCTGAGGATGCTGTGAATGTTGTTTTGGAACAAAAAAAGTCACCTAACTTGTAATAATTATTGCATGAAGGTATCGCTTGGATATGGAAAATAAGATTGCGGTAAGTTGACTATTAGTTTAACTTTGTATTTATTTACTTGATAGTTAGAATCATTTGACAGGATTTTTTAGAAGTTAAAAACTGTTTTTAAGACTGAGTTTGCTTTTAAACATGCTTAAATAATTTTGCAGAAAATTTTTCTAATGGGAGCAGAAGTAATAATAAAAGCATTTCCAAATGAGCTCTTAATATAAAGTGAGTTCCTAGCAAAAGCTCGACTTTTAGTCGAACAATAATAGATAAAGAGAATTGATGTGACGACTTCAATTAATAGGGATTGAGTCATGGATGGGGCTTGTCCCATTGCTCTACACCTTGTCGGGGATTGTCCTGCCTCGTCTCCATCTTGATCTACACTTGAGATTGGATGGAAAGGGGCGCCTCCCGCCTAGAAATCATTTCCCCCCGGCATCGTCGAGTTGAGGCATCGTTCGTCACCAATTTTTTGGTTAAATTGTCCTCCCTATTAATTATTTAGCACTACGGTTGGAAATTAAGCTGGATCTCTTTTTTTAGATATATTATGGTTAATTATAATTACGTTTTTTCTTTAATTCTTTTCCAACTAACAAATTTTGTTGATATCCAACCTCACCAGGCAGCTCCGACCTGAGGGTAATCCGACCTCACCAGGGAGCACCGACCCGGGGGTAATCTGACATGCGACCTCATTAAATACAGTTGGTTACATACATTAAGTTTATACTGATATGAGTTCGGATATGTGAGGCCAGCTCGATTTATTTAGTTTATCGAGGTTCAAGGAGACATAATGATTGAAGATTTCTTTCAGCTCGGTTTATTTAGTTTATCGTCGAGGCTCAAGGAGACATAATGATTGAAGATTTCTTACACACTGTCAAACGTCCAATCAATCAATTACATTTGGGTAGGCACATGACAACACTTCCTAATTCCAATCAATCATATGCCTTAGCTTCCTTCCCTAAGTAATTCATTAATTGTTGGAGACCACCTGTAAAGGTAAACTCATGATGACCTGACATGTTGAGCTCGGTAGCCAATCTAATCACACCAACAAGTGTACTTCTTCAGCTCGGATTACAGTTAACGAGGCATGATGCACTTGGTACCTATATATTTCTCCCTATAAAAGGGAGGAAAAGGGGCTTGAAGGAAGATGGAGGATTAAAAACACTTGATATGTAAAATATCTCATTTGACAAAATCAAAGGAAAATACTTGTAGTTTACTCTTGAAATTTACAAGTTATTATCAGTAAAAATTCTCATTTACATCCTAAGTTGGCTTGAATTTTGTACATACAATTTTTTACGTCAACAAATTTAATTTAATTTTAATTTTTCTAAAACAACTTTTATTAGTGGTCCAATTTAAGCGCCTCTCATTCTACAATTAACAGTTCCGTAAAAGTTAATAAATTTGTGAAAAAAAAAAAAAAAGGAATTCAATAAAAAATGTTATTCTGGAAGCTTCGAAACCCTCAGGTGATCCACACTCACTTGAGTAAACCCTCGTACGACTCTCTACAGTCTCCATTTTCTCTCATTATTATTGGATACTTTGTTGTCTTGATTTCCAGTCTTAAGAAGCTTTTCTCATCACGTTTTAGAAAAAAAGATGGATGAAGATTTCGAGATGCCGCCACCAGAGGGGATGGATGACATGGATATGCCGGAAGCTAGTTCCTACTTGAAGGTTGGGGAGGAAAAGGAGATCGGAAATGAAGGATTGAAGAAGAAGCTTGTCAAGGAAGGGGAAGGCTGGGATACCCCCGAAAATGGAGACGAAGTTGAAGGTAAATCAGTAATTTGCTCAAGCCTTTGCTAACTATTTGATTATGCTGTGTAATTGATTATATTTGTTAATTGATTGTATTGTGGGAATTTTTCAGTTCATTATACTGGAACCCTGCTAGATGGTACTAAGTTTGACTCAAGTCGTGACAGGGAAACGCCATTCAAGTTCACTCTTGGCCAAGGTACGAGGATTTTAGGTTATGATATATTTTCATTTGCTGAAGAAAAATTGAAACATGAGGTGGAATTTTTTTTAAATTAATATTTCGTGTTACGGATGCTTGTTTTTTGTGTGAATTATGATATTTCTAATGCTCTTGTCCTGACTGGAATTTGTGTTTTTGGCTTTCAAGGTTTTAATGCTAGAAGTTAGTAGTAGTACTTTTGTATTTATTTTCAAATAAGATTAACCTGCAAAATGCGAAAGATGTTTTTTTGAAAATAACTGTTGTTGTCACTTCTGGGAAATGCATAACCATTTGGCGCTTTTTAAGGTAATCCAGAATAAGGGTGTTGTTTATGTTTTTTATTTTATGGAGCTTGTGCAAATCTAGTATCAGTAGTACATGGATGGACCCTGATGTGCTAGAATGACTGAGGGGGTGGACTAAGCAGAAAACGAAGACTTAACTGGGTCCCACTATCTTTTTTCTTTGTTGTCAAAATGGTAAACTGTGTTTGACTGTTTGATTATATTGAGTATATGTGTTCTTGTTTTTCTTTTAAAGAAATGTATACGTGTTCTTGAATTCACATCCAGCAGCGTGATCTGATTTTATCTCTCTGGTCCAATTATGATAAAAAGGGCAAGTAGCTATCTTGGGTGCTCTCATAATTATTTTTGAACACTTCACATCCGACAAGTAAGAGAGATGAAAATAAAACCGTTGGGGTGCAATCTAGCACTTCATTTCTCCAGATTGTGATGTCTTTGGTGGATTTTATGATGAGATTATTGGAAGACGAAGAGGTGCATCTTTAATGTTTCATTTTCCTAAAATAGATAGTGTAGATGCATACAATATTCTGTCTTGTTGCAGGGCAAGTAATCAAGGGATGGGACCAAGGAATCAAAACAATGAAGAAGGGTGAAAATGCCATTTTCACCATACCTCCTGAGTTGGCATATGGTGAATCTGGTTCTCCTCCTACTATTCCTCCAAATGCCACTCTACAGTTTGATGTTGAATTGCTGACCTGGGTCAGTATTAAAGACATCTGCAAGGATGGTGGACTATTCAAAAAGATTCTCACGGAGGGAGAGAAATGGGAGAATCCCAAGGATCTTGATGAAGTGCTTGGTACGTGAATCACTCTCTTCAAAGTTGGTTAGGCGATGATTCATTATGTCATTAACTGTACTTTATTTTGCCTTCCAGTCAAATATGAGGCTCAATTGGAAGATGGTACTGTAATTGCGAAATCAGACGGAACTGAATTCACTGTTGGAGAGGGTAAACTTTGAATTTTTTGGTCATGTAGCAGCTGTGTCTCTCTGTTTTTGAAAATAACCATTTGTATTTAGGTCACTTTTGTCCTGCTCTCGCCAAGGCTGTGAAGACGATGAAGAAGGGTGAAAAGGTCCTCCTCACAGTCAAGCCACAATGTAAGAACCAATTTTGCAATTTGTTAAACTCTGAAATGTGAAATCAAATAACTGAGGCAGAGGTTCAAGTCTATATGTTCTTTTTCTATGGCAGATGCATTTGGCGAGAAGGGCAAACCAGCCTCTGATGGTGCTGGAGCTGTCCCACCAAATGCGACATTGAACATCACTCTGGAGCTGGAATCGTGGAAGACAGTTTCCAATGTCACAGATGACAAGAAAGTTGTTAAGAAGACATTGAAAGAAGGAGAGGGATATGACCGCCCAAATGAAGGAGCTGTTGTAAAATGTAGGCACCTTATTATGTCTTAGTGAGTTTTGCTGCTCCTATCTGTAAACCATGTCTGTCTAATGGTATCTTTTTATATGGACCTGCTAGTGAAATTGATTGGAAAGCTAGAAGATGGTACTGCCTTCATTAAGAAAGGTCATGGGGAAAAGGAAGACGATCTTTTTGAATTCAAGACAGATGAAGGTATTCATATTGGAGCTTCTGACTTTAATCTTCATGCAATAGATATGAATAGAAATGGTATCCTATATGCCGTTGACATTGTACATCAGTTAATTGGTGAATAAGTTGTCAGTAGGTTGAAATAAATGATTCACCAATTAATTTATGTGTCACGTCGCTGTTGCTTAGTTTATGCTAAGCAACGGTGCTTAGGAGATCATTTCTCCATATATGAATGTACTTGTTTTTAATCTATGTGCATTTTTGAACAGAGCAAGTCATAGAGGGGTTGGACAGGGCTGTAATGGCAATGAAGAAGGGAGAAGTAGCACTAGTGACAATTACACCTGAGTATGCTTTTGGTTCATCTGAGTCGCAACAAGAGTTGGCTGTTGTTCCTCCAAACTCAACTGTGTACTATGATATCGAGCTTATCTCTTTTGAAAAGGTCAGTATGTTATATTGGAGTGTAATTTCCAATTTTATCCTCGGCGCTGGGATTGCTTTCCCAACAATATTTGGCATCCTTTTAGGAAAAGGAATCTTGGGATATGAACACCCAGGAAAAGATTGAGGCTGCCGGTAAGAAAAAGGAAGAAGGCAATGTGCTGTTCAAGGCCGGGAAATATGTGAGAGCCTCAAAGAGATATGAAAAGGTAATAATTCCCAAGGGATTCTGACTCCATTTGATTTGATAGCAAAGTAGTATTTGGTATGTATCTTTAAGTCGTGCCTCACATGGGGGATTTTGAACACAGGCTGCCAAGTACATTGACTATGACACCTCTTTCAGTGAGGAGGAAAAGAAACAGTCCAAAGCACTGAAGATCACTTGCAACCTGAACAATGCAGCTTGCAAATTGAAACTGAAAGATTATAAGCAGGCAGAGAAGCTGTGTACAAAGGTTTGCTCAGCTGGATAATTGGTTTCTTTTAATTGCCTTTTCAAATAATGGATTTCATTTGTTTAATGAGGAAAGTGTGTGAAGGTGTTGGAACTCGAGAGTACAAACGTGAAGGCACTTTACAGAAGGGCTCAAGCATACACGAACATGGCTGATCTGGATTTGGCCGAATTTGATATTAAGAAAGCTCTTGAAATCGACCCTGACAACAGGTGACTGCAGAACTCTCCCTACCTCTCTTTTTCTCTTCGACTGTTGAATATCTGGTTATAAGGTCTCCATTCTGTAATGGAAATAGGGATGTGAAGCTGGAATACAAAGCTCTCAAGCAGAAGGAGAAGGAGTTCAATAAGAAGGATGCCCAATTTTATGGGAACATATTTGCTAAGATGAACAAGATGCAGCCATTTGAATCTAATGTTAAGCTCTAGTGTGGCATTTCCATTTTCCAAATTCTGAGGTCTGGTTCAATTGAGAATACATGTTCGCATAATGGTGCAGAAAACAGAAACGGGCACACAAGGAAGCAGAACCTATCGAGTGTTAATAGCAAGGCGGCACAAGTGTTGTTCAACTTTTATAATTTGCTCACTAGTCTCTTTCTATTTTCGAAACTACACGGTATTTAGCATTCTTGAAACATTTGTATTGAGTTTGCCAAATTGCTGACCTATGTTCTCTCTTCTGATTAAGGATTACATGTTCGTGCATGTTTTATTATTTTTTAAATTATTATGTTTTTAAATATGATAAACTAAAAAAAAAAGTGAAATACATAAAAGAATTTGGGGACACCATTCGGGAAATTTGGAGCGGGCAAATTACCCAACTATTGGATCAAATTGAAGCAATTGTGTTGGCTTTCAAGCGAACAAAATAAAATTTTATCTATTTCAAATTGCAACTAACTCGGTATGATTTCATTACAATTATTAAATTAATTAATTAAAGTAATTTTTTTTCAAGAAAATGCAAGTAAATTTGAAAGATATGAGAAAGAATTCTCTCTTAACAATCAAACAAAAATGAAAACACACGATCAAAGCAAAAAAATCACAAAATTTCAGTCAATCCTAATTTCTTGACTTACTAAAGAACCCTAGCCCTCACTTATGCTGCCGTGTCTTCCTCGCGTCGTCTCTCGCCGGCGAAGTTCTTGTTAACTGTTTCTCTCGCTATCTCTCACTTCCTCTCAAGTCTCTAGCCTAAGGACCCGAGGTAATTTGGCAATTTTTCAAACCCTTTATCTTCTCCAATCTCCAAGCTAACCCACCAAATTTCTTAAAAATTCTTTCGTTTTCCTTAGGTTACAGAAAGAGGACGGAAGAGGCAGTGTTCCCGATTTCTCTCGTAATCTCCACCAGAAAATCTATTAATTCCCACACTATTGTTGCATTTATCGTTACTTTGGAAAAACTGGATTGGGTCCTTTATTCACACAAGAAATTCTTGATTCTGAATAAGACTTCCAAAAATCTCAGAAAACTAAGCCAAGGTAAAATTTTATACTGTTGTTGTGTTTATTTTTTCAATATTTTTTTTCTTTTTGGACGAGATATTATGTTCTTGAATCTTCATAATTTGTGAACTTTTATTTTGGGTTGAAAAAGTCTGAAAGAAAAAGTTGAAAATGGTATTACTAGTTCCAAATCAATTAAAACTTGAGAAAATAATGGAGCTTAGATCAGGAAAATTTAGATCCGTTTGTATTCGAGGTTTGCGTTGTCTTGTTCGTTTTGGAAAATTTAAGATACTTGAAAGAAATTGTGAATCGAAAACTTTCGAAGTAATCTTTTAAAAGATGTATAATTATTCTATGAGATATAATATTTAGCATTAACTTGGAGCATCATGAAGCTATAAAAACAGTAACTGGAAAACTAAAATCGAGTATAACACTTACAAAAGAAATAGCAAAACATAAGGGCCTCGTAGTAATTAGTTGCCTAGGGCCTTGAAATTCTCGAGGCCGGCCTGCCTCTAGGTTTGAATGTTGCTACACTAAATGTTTTGGCAGTGTAGTAGGACTAAATTTTGATAGAAATATATGGAGTTATTCCAAGTAAATGAAGAATGAAGCTTATTTCGTTCAAAAATCAGAATTGAATGACTAAAGGTCGAAGCTTGTAGTGATGGGAAAAACAGTTTGGTTTGGGCTTATGATTATGATATATTTGGAATGATAAATTATTTAACAGAGGGGTTGTAAAGATACAACATCTAACGCTCTATGTTTCTGGTCTTTTGTCAATGCATAGCGTAAGTAGGACACCCTTTTTTCCATGGAATTCACCAAAATCACATCCTTCCATTCGTTGTATATGTTTTTGTAATGTTGGAACACAGCTTGCACATTTTTACTTGATTTGTATAAAATCCATGATTTCCCAGTCTAGAACGAAGCAGGCAAGAAATTTTTATTGATAAGCAGGCCATAAAAATCTATAGGGGGCAAAAAAAGAAAAAAAAAAGCAGGTCATTGTTTTACATTGATATGGGTCTAAGTCCAAACTGACATAGGTAAATAGAATTGACCCAAATTCAAATTTTTAAGTAACTTGTCTATTTTCAGTTAAAACTTAAAACTGACAATTTACGTTCTGTAAGTAAACATTTTAAGTTCATTCAAACATGATGTGACACTAGATTTCACAAATATTCAGTTATTCACTTCAGTCAACTCAATATTGCAACTCTTCAGACCTCACTCTGTTTTTCGTACTGTCATAGTTACCTGAGCAAGTTTCCATTGTCCGTACATTCATGGAGGCCAACGGCAACGGTGTAATGGTGAACGAGGCATCCAAAATCAAAAGTGAAATAGAATCTTTAGAGGCCAAAAAGGCCCAAATTGATCTTCGAATCTCTGCTCTTCGGGCGCAACTTAATAGTTCAAATTCTAATGGTGTAAGAAAAGAACAAGTAACGGATTCCAGCTATTCACCCTCAACTGGGGTATCTTCCAATGGCCAATTGTCAGCCGATATGGTCTATAGATACAGCCGGCATTTGTTGCTTCCTTCTTTTGGAGTTGAAGCGCAGGCCAATTTGTTGAAGTCTTCGGTGTTGGTTATTGGAGCTGGAGGGTTGGGTTCACCTGCTCTGCTGTATCTTGCAGCATGTGGTGTTGGTACGTAGTTGTATTGTGTTTAATTCCGCACATTAATGATGGACAAGATTTCAGTTTTCCCCTTACTTTGAGTACTGTCTGATCTAGCTTATATTATGCTTCTTTTCTTTGTGTTAGCTCTTGTGGAGTGGATTAATTAATGTATTGATTTGGAAAATATTTGCAGGTCGTATGGGTATTGTTGATCATGATGTGGTGGAACTTAACAATCTGCAAAGGCAGGTAAAAGGGGAAATAGGAATCCTAAATCTGGTTTATATTAGTGGTAATGTCAGTTGTTTCCATGTTTTAGAAATAAGATGCTTTGGAGAAACTGTGATTTTCCAATTTCACATAATCACGATGACTTTAAGAGATAAATGGAACTTGACTGTTTAGGTTAGAAGGTAAAGGTAACATCCTCTTTGTTTTTTAGCTGTATTTTCTTTTTCTTTTTGTATTTTTTATGGGGGCGAAGGGGCAAAAATGGGATTAAGTTGTCATAAAAGTGATGAATACAAGTTTATGTACTGATTTTTGTAGGCTGTTTTATTGAAATTATGGGTTGAGTTATTCTAAAGGACGAATAAAATGTCGCAAAAGCATTTTCTTTTCCTTAGTTTTTACCTTTTGGATGATCTGAGCTGACGCTTAAAAACTGATAATCCCACTGAAATGTTGTTCTGCTAGAGCAAAGTACAGACTTTATATTGTAGCGCACTGCAACATAGTAATGTTAAAACATTTTGTATTTGCCCTCGAGAGTCAGTTTTTTCATTTTCTTCAACTGAGAAATATTGGATAGGTGATTTGGATCATTATGAAGCTCCATCTATTGATTTCCGCAACTTTTGTTTTTCAGATAATCCATACTGAAGCATATATTGGATGGTCAAAAGTAGAGTCTGCAGCTGCTGCTTGTCGTGCGTATGTCACTGTTCTGTGTTATTATTTTATTGCAATTAAATGCCATTTATTTTAACTTTGACCTCGCTTATGTCTTTAGGATTAACTCTACTGTTCAAATAGTGGAGCACAAGGAAGCATTCTGTACATCCAATGCTTTGGAGATTATGAGCAAGTATAGTTATGCGATTTCCTATCTATTTTATTTCTTAAAAGAGTTTTTTACATCACTTATTTGTAGTGTCCAGCAGAGATTAACTTTTTTCTAATTTTATGATTTATAATTTAAAAGGTATGACATAGTCGTAGATGCAACAGACAACGCTCCTAGTCGCTATATGATAAATGATTGCTGTGTTGTGTTGGGAAAGGTAAGCTGTTTACTTCTCTTTTGACAGAAAAGCGATCTCACACACACACACACACACTTCTATGAAAACCCATGCACTTATCATATTGGTCTGCATTTCATGAAAATATCAACAAACTTTCAACCAGGAAACACACCTAAAATCATGTATTGAGTAGTAGTAATGTTGTAGTAATAAATAATTTCCTTGTCCAAGTGGAAAGGAGAGGAGCCTATTTATGCTCTAGTTTTTTTGGGTTGAACTATATTTTTTAGGGTCAAAAAATATTGAGGGAGAGACCATAGTCATATAAAAGAAAATACATACTATTAATCTAACTTCTCACTAAGAACAAAATCTGATAAGTTACAATCTTGGAATAGAACATTAGGGAACAAAACTGACTAAGGAAAAACAAGAACTAATTTTCGTAAGAACTAATACGAGTGCCATAAAAATTAAAAGAATAGAGTAATAATGAACTGTCTATGGAATTGAACACAAACTTTCAAGTGCACAACATTGCATTCCAAAGTGTTCTTTGCGTGTGTGTGTGTGTGTGTGTTACACAAAATACCTTGTGGTGATTGACATCATGTTACATCCCTTTTTCTTGGTGAAGGTTTTGCATTTTATTGATCATTCACTTATTTGTGCTTTTAGCCTCTAATATCTGGAGCTGCACTCGGACTTGAAGGGCAGGTACAGTTAATACAATATATTACCCCTTGTTAACAACAAAATCTTATCCATTACCCAGAATCCCAGTATAATTTAACATAGTTTCATTTATGTTTCCATATCTGTTATTTATTACATCTTCAATCTTTTTTTTCTTTTTTTTTTTGGCTGCAGCTCACAGTTTACAATTACAATGGAGGTCCATGCTATCGATGCTTATTTCCAACTCCACCACCTACAACAGCATGTCAAAGATGTGCAGACAGTGGAGTTCTAGGAGTAGGTAAATGAAGCATGAATGCTTTCACTTAATTTAAAGTGGTGGTCTATTCTCTAACAGTATATGTAATAAATAGTTCATCAATTTCTACCTCTTTGGTATAGAAATGCAACCAAAGACAAAACTGGTTGCAGAAAACATTTTCTGCGTCATAGAGTTGGCACCTGTTTAAGGACTAAATATCTGTAGTTGTGTAAGTTCAACTTTTATTTGATCCAGCAAGCTAACATTCATTTTGTATTTGAATTCTTGTTTCATCCTACAGTTCCTGGTGTTATTGGATGTCTTCAAGCGTTGGAAGCTATAAAGGTTGCCGCTGCTGTTGGGGAGCCACTTTCAAGGAGAATGCTTCTCTTTGATGCACTTTCGACCCAAATTCGTGTAGTATGTTCTATGTTCATTTCTTCTATATTTCCTTCAGTTTTTTAAATAAACATTGGACTCGATTTTTAGCAAAAGGAGCAGATAGTTTCTTAATGATTTTCAGGCTTTTTACTATTTAAGATAACTGTAAAGCAAAGCATTGTGTTCCATCAATTTTATTACTGGGATATGTCAATATATGAATATGGAGCTTGGTAGGATAATTAGATGTCTATGATATGATCTGTAAGCTAACTAACGTAGAACAGTTTGGAGCTTATCTCCATTGTCTCTCACATTTTCATCATGTTCGTTAAGTTGAAGGGTCGTCAGGCATTTTTATCCATCTTCTATGGTAATGATTTGGTGCTATTATATTCCTTAGGTCAAAATTAGAGGGAGATCATTGCACTGTGAAGCCTGTGGAGAAAATGCTATAATGACAGCTGAGCAATTTCGTAATTTTGATTACGAAAAGTTTACCCAATCTCCATTATCCACGGTGTGTATTTCCTCTTTTGGATTATTCCTGTACACTTCTTCAAGCATTTCAAGCTAACTGATATGACAGGCACAACAATAATTCTTTCTGCATCAGAGCCTGAAATTTCATTAAAAAATCTCTGTTGTATATATCATTACTCTGCTTCTTGATGAAATGGCCATATGCTGATTCGATATTTTGCATGTCATTGAAAAGCTAATATAAACATGCAAGAACGGCGAATCTCGTTTGGTTTAATGTGCTTTGACTTTTCGAAACTGTTGCAGTCTCCACTGAAGTTAAACCTGCTTTCAGAAGATGCTAGAATGACGAGTAAGGAGTACAATGAGAGAATCCTGAAAGGCGAAGCGCATGTATTGGTCGACGTGCGACCATCACATCACTTCAAGATTGTTTCACTTCCTAATTCGATTAACATTCCTCTTGAAAATTTGGAGGGGAGGTTATCCGAAATTTCCGCATCCCTGGAGGAGGGAGGGAACAAGAGTGTTGATACCAGTCAAGGTGCTTCTTTATACGTCATCTGTAGAAGAGGCAACGATTCGCAGAGGGCAGTAGAATTCCTCCACAAGATGGGTTTTACTACAGCGAAAGATATTATTGGGGGCCTCGAGTCGTGGGCTCATGACGTCGATCCAAAGTTCCCTATTTATTAGTAGGTTGGTTGCCCTCGACTCGGTCGAAGGCGAAGGCGATTATCGATACTTTCATGTACTACTTCCTAGGTTTCGACCGGTTTATCCAGCAAATTATACCACACTGATTTTGAACAATTCTTCATAGCTGCGTAGTGAACATGTAAGTACTATTCAGAATCCAATACTTGATTCTACTATTCTTTATTTATAGAATATCTGGTCCGGGAAATGTGCTTGGATTTTTTTGAAGTTACTAGTAATGGAAATGGTATTTATTTCAAAACCAAGTTGCACCGTAGTACGTGGAATGTGCTTCGCTTTTTTGAAGAATGTTGCTGTCTCTTCAATAAATTCACGAGAATTTTCATTCAATCTGCAATAAATGGGCTCCCTACCTAGCCAAGGTTTTTTTTTTTTTTTTTTTTTTTGTGAAAAGAAAAGAATGTAAGTATATTATTCAAATAATTCAGGTTTTAATATTTTTGGCACACGTGGGAATTGCTCGAAATCTATGCAAACTCTATGTTTAGACATATCATAAAATCGTAATCACATAAATGACCTTAATCGAAATGCATATGCATTTATTAGACTCCGTTTGTTTTTCATTTTTCTTACATAAAAATAAAAAATATGATCGTTATTCATCACATCAAGTCATCAATTTAGAATTTCTGTCTCTTGTGTGGGGTCCAATAGCGGCTATATTTTTTATTTTCATTTTACAATAATGAGAAACAAACAGAGGCTTAGCATGTGAAATTTTTCTCATTTTCTTTTTTCAACTCTCACTTACTTTTCGTGCCATTTTAAACGGGACATTCTACCTAGAGAATCCAATATTTAGAATGGATTCATCTCATTATTACAAATGATTTTATATAATCATTCACTGTTTGTAAAGGTGGGGTGGCTAGCACCCTCACTCCCCAAATGAGTTTTCCGCTTCTCAATATATAATGCTCAATTTCACATTACAAGTTACTAATTATGTCTATGAACAACCAATGTCCTTTGGTTTCAAATAAACATCATGTCTTGGTACTAGGATGGATTCATATTCTTGTCCTTTCACTCATAAGTTTTGTTTTGATTTTTAATTTGGGGAAACTTGAGGGTTTTTATCCCTCCAAAGAAAAAATATAAATTTCAATCATGATTATTAATCTTAACGTTATTTCTATCAAAACTTTTATTTTCTAACTTTGAATGAATGAGTTACTCATATACATAAGGCAATTCGTACCTTCTTCGTATCAACATAAGTGTACTTCATATGTTTAAGTGTGAGTACAAAAATGAAAAAAATGACCCACTCACATTTGTGGATGCAGGAATCAATCGACGCCCCTAGAAATCTACGAAAAATTGTTCTTGGTAATTGATGATGGTTGTTCCTAAACTAAAGTGGAGAAAAGTGGGTGTTCCTTTTTTAAAAGATTTTCCATGTTTTTCCAATCCTAATCATTTGTATATTTTTCATTAGTCACTTCATATAAAAAGAACCCTATAATAATAATTATTATATAATAACAATATGACATACACATAGGGCAGCAGAGCTTTATTCTTGCTGCTTTTTTTTTTTTGTCAATTACATAATAAACACTTTTGAGAAACTATCAAGAAAAAAATATTTTCAAATGTGTGTGAATTTAATTATAGAGAACCTTTCTAACACAATCTTACATGAATACATGCACGAGGTCCGATAGCTTCACATTCCTCTTATTGATGGATGTGAATTAGGTTAATGAACATTTGGAGAAAAGAGAGTAACGAGATTGAGCCAATAAGGACGGTTTATTTATTTATTTTTTGTGCGAGTCTAAACATAAATGAATATAAATGAGAAATCGAGGAAAAGAAAGAGATTGAGACGAAAAAGAAAATAATTGTAGAAAGAAGTTAGGCTTGTTTTCTTTTCTAAAAAAATATTTTGTTGGGACCAATAATTTCAAAAGAATTCTAGTATATTGGTACAAAAAGTTGTGGGATTAGTGGATATACTAATCAATAGGACATCACTATTCACACAATAACATCATGTTTATTATATAGTATTAAACACGGTACTCCTCAATAACAAGTAAAATTTCGACATTTTTTAACCCCGTCCAGTGCGAAACATTCCACAGCTGAACTACAATGGCTAAACAGGCCAAATGTCAAGAAATTTTAAATACAAATTGCCAGATACATTTAATTGCATGATTGACATTCTTTAATATTTATTCAAGACAGGTCTATAATCCCTTATACAATAATATGTAGTTTTAACTCTTTAATGCAAAAGATCATTTTCAAAGAATCTTTCAGATAATCAAGTCACTTTGATCATAAAGATCAATAATGGAACCCTGATTAAAATAATCGAAGGCTGCAAATGCACCCAAAAAACTTGATTTTTCACTAACCACCTCTCATCAAATGATTCATAAATCTCTTAGGGGCATCTTTTCATGCTCCACTACTTAACCTTTTCCTGTTCATTTTGTTGTTTTATAAAATTTAACAAATAATTTTTTAAAGCCCTTAAAAATTCATTGAGTCTAGTCAGAATCTCACCAATGACAACCTGGGATTCTTTTTTTGTTCATGTATATACATAAAAAATATGTATGTATAGGCTGTAAATGACTGGTTCCAAGTTCCAGCCTTTGGATTATTCTGTGTAGAGTGAAAATAAGAACAGAAGGTTCAGTTTCTGGTTTGTCTCTGAAACTTACAGGTGCCCACAAAATGTGCCTGAAATTATGATAGACTAGAACAAAAGTTAATCAAATTTATCATTTGTATTAAGACTTTTGAAAGAAAAGAGCCCCACTTATACAGCTGGTTACAACATAAGTAACTATCATAAGCCATAACCACCAGAAAACGCGATTTTAACACTTGAAATTGGCCCAAACAGCGTGAAAATCTTGAGAAAGATTGCACTGCATCTTCAAGATTTGACGTAAACGATATGATAGACTAGACAGTATTATACAATATATTTTCCTTCTTTAATCCTGTTTAGTTTAAACCATCAAACATGCCAATAAGTGCGACGTCGACTGCTAAACAAAGAATGGCCATGGATTGACGGAAAGATCAGTTCTCATTTCCACTAAGAATATCTTGCATTACATAAGAGTACATATATGGTGCTGTTAAGACTTTGCACCAGAAATAGGCATATGCTTCTAGGATTATACAGTGGCTAATTGAAAAAGCATCCCATAAAAAATTGGAAACATGAATTCATCAATTAAATTATCGAAATAAAATGCGAAGGACGAGACTAAGACGGAAAAAAATAATTTTTTTCTCGAATTAGCATTTCATCGAACATCTTGTACTAAATTCTCTTTGTATTTACAACAGCCTGTTTCTCCTTTCGGGCATCCAGTAGAGCATAAACAAATGGTGATCACAGCTCAACTTTCGTTTGGGATGTTTGATTTGGAACTGCATAAACCAAGTACTTATAAGTGACAAGTTTTAAAACACAGGAAACAACATTTTCTGATAATCCTAAACAATATTTAATCCGCTGTAATGTTTTTCCGATTATTTCTTGTCTTTACCATGAAAGTTATCTGAACGAAATGCATTCTCTTTGACTGGATCCTGGCCAAAACCCATCTGAACAATGCTTTGCAAATCATGGCCACTGAATGCTGGGAACTGGAAAAAATGAGGTTGATACAAATATCAGATTATGTAAATTTGTATTTCTGCATAATTTATGGTGTATGTTCGATACATAGTACTCAACAGTACAGTGAACAAGAATTTTGAGTTGTTGGAACAATTGATTACCTGAGAAAGACTTTCACCAAAGCCATCAACTGAAGACAATTGAATGCCTAGGTTGTGGGCATCTAAAGGGTCCATTGAACATTGATTCAATGGACCCCTGGAAGCATCATGTGGTTGTACATTCTGCTGGAGTTGATGATTGTAGAATGCTGGTGCTGAGGAATCCAAAGGGTACATAGGTTGGGACAGGTTTCCATTTTCTTGAAACATCTGAATGGGCACCAAACAAATCATATTTCAGAAATTCCAAATATTTGAACAACAATAAATTTTGGGTTCGGCTAAATGAATCTCTTCTCTCGACTCCGTTCGGTTCATTACTAGATCTACAAGAACATACTCCAAACATTTGAAAAAAAAGAAAAATATATACACCAAGGTAAAATTTACTCACGTCCTTGGAGAGAAGATTTTCCATTTCAAAATCCAGTCTTGGATTTACTGAGGCTAATTTCATAGACAGGAACTGCAGAAAGTTTAGTACGAAACACCATTAATCCAACAAATGTTAAAATCTAAAACAAAAACCTTACAGTACCAGCTTTTTTAATGGATTCTAGTCTACCTCAACTTGGCGTTGCAATGACTGAACATAGTTAATGATTTCATCAAGCATTAGAGCCTTTCCAGTCACCTAAAACAAGAAATTTTTGAAGGAATATTTACTGATGTAATAAAACATTTTAATTTAGCAAGCAATGCTGCGCAAACCTTATTGCAGCCTGGTACGAGATCCTGAAGAAGCTTCATTCTTTCGCTGATTTTTTCTCGTCGAACCTAAATCAAAGAACAATGAAGTCACAACAAAGTGATCGACAAGAAACTAAGCATTGTTCTGAATAATTGTGGGTCCGGCTAAGTGACTTCACTACTATGTCTACCAGAGAATCTGATCTTATCAACTACCATTACACTATGGCGATCTTATTAAATGATGCAATGAATCATTGAAGAACTTGTCTAAAATGCATACTCGTTCTGCTAAACTATGGCTGTCAGTGGCTTGACCCCTTCTTGCTCTAACATGAATGTAATCCTTTGGTGGCTCAGGGGGCTTTTGATTAGCCTTTTGTTTCTCATTTTCATCCTCGGAACCATTAGAATTCTCCTTAGCTTCCTCCTCTGTTTTAGTATCATCATTTTCATTTTTGCTAATTTCTTGAGGCTTTGATCGCTTGGTTTTTGCATAGTTGTCATCTTCATATCCCTGAAATGAAAAACTTGTTCTATAATTACCGCGTTTTCAATTATTTCACACTTCAAATAGATTGTGATGAATTCGACAAAATATCTATACCTTAGATGAAGTTGATGTATCTTCCTTGGGCTTTCCTTTAGAAACAGCTTTCCTTTTCCTGGAATTGAGTTCATTTGGGGTTTTTAAACCTATTTCTCCACTTGGGATTTGCTCAGAAACAGAGGATTCCTCATTGGAATTGGCACCAGCCCCAGATAATTTTCTCCATTTCTTATCAACCATCCCGTTGAGAGACCTAATTTCCATCTGTGATTGATTCAAATTCTTGTTTTCCACTGGAGATCCAACTTGCTTAAGAGAGGGAGTGCTCAAAACCCGGGTTAAATTCCCACTCCCCATAGCATTGTTTGAGTCGAATGGACTTGTCCTTCCATTGAAACTCCGGCTGCCAAAGCACGAAAACTTGGCCGCCCTCTCCACGAAACCTGGATCACCAGAAAGTGAAGGCAGAGGAGGAGTCGGAGGCAGTGAATTCCCCAAATGACGCATGTTAATTTGATCAACAATTGGAAAATGCAGCTTAGGGGGTGAGTTTGAGGGCGTACTGAAGCAAGAATTGTTGGTACTATTATCATTAGTAGCCACCGCCATGGAGGGGGTGGCGGTTGTTACAGTAGGCGGAAACCCGCTGGAGTTCCCAATACCCAATTTTCCAATCAATTCACGGAGGTGAAAATCATTTGAAAAGCTTGAATTTGAGCTTAAAACTGGCTCAAAATGAGTAAATTGATCTGTACAAGTCTTGTCCCAATTGGGGTCAAGAAAAGATTGCTCTGCATTGCAATCCATTCCATTCCAAGTGGTTTCAAACTGCGGTGGCGAATTCCAGTTTTCAGAAATCACTCTATCCATCAGGAAAGAAAACCCAGATGAAATTCAACAAAAAAAAAAGTGATTTCTTTCAAGAATGAGCTTAAACTGTGAAAGAATTATGATATTCTTAATGCATATATATAGACAGAACAGAAGTTCAAGTAAACGGTGAAGCAGAAAGGGGGAATGAAATGTGCGGTGAATTGCGAATGCAAGAATTGCAGGAATAAATCGGGAAGGAAAAATATTTTGTTTGGGCAAGAAAAGGAAAACTGAGAGAAGGGAAAGGAAAGGAAAAGGGGAAGGAAAACTGAACGGTGTGTGTGAAGTTATATAGAGAAAAAGGAAAAGATTTTGACATTTTTTTATACTGAAATTCTCTGTGAAGCGTAAAATGTGGTGGAAGATGGAATGGTAGGGTAAATGCCGGGCCTTAAACGTCAAAGCACAAAAATGTCCACCTCCTCTCTTGAAATTACCACTTTGTAATTTCAAGGCTATAAAAAATTTTAATATCTTAAATATAAATTATATAAGTCTATGTTTGGCAACCGCTTTATAAATTTGCAAAACGATCAATAAATATCTAGAACTCTTTTCGTATCTGAATCTTAAGAATCGAACATCACCCTACTCCAGAACCCTTGGCAAGACTTTAGCCTCCCGCATTTCGTTTAGGAGCCAAAGAATGTCTTCACCTATTGTTAACAGTCTTTCTCCGAAAGCCTACTAAACAAGTCATCTTCCCCCCTCATTTTCATTTTAACAACTTATCTTATAGTCTCATCGACAAGATTTCTCTTTAGCGGAAGCGACATGCTTCTTGTGGTAAGTGTCTTTTTCTCTCACAATAAGGCCTAGACGATTATCCTTACCTTCACTAGCTTACTAGTGATTTGCGCAAAAATCTTTGAACCCCCAAAAATTGACTTGACGAGAAATCCATTC
>CAIGRT010124062.1:0-27274 GCA_903798405.1 Fraxinus platypoda | reverse complement strand
TTTGAAACAATTTCGGACACTATGTCAACAAAACAAGCCAATATATTTGAAGACTATGAACATAGTGAATCATAAAGTTCTTGACAAACATTTGGTTGTTATCAATTTAAAATTTGAGTTTGGAATGTAAGAGAATGTGGGTTATTTGAGGAAGAGTAGAAAATGAAATCAGATCAATTGGAGTTTGCAACGAAGGCAACTGAAATGAACCATACGGAGAAAAAAAAAAGAGAAAGTGAGAGCAAACGTCAAGTCTAAGGAGATAAGAACAATATTAAAGCAAATTTGAAAGTTGTAAAGGACAAATATAATTATGAAACGTTATCAAAGTATGTGAATGTGTAGAAAATAATTGTAATATGATATCGAATACTTTAAAATTTTCACAACGTTTTTGCAAATTTGATTGTGTCCCTAACTTAAGATGTCCGAGCCCGCCATTTCTAACTATATTAGCACTTCCATTTCCATTAATGTATTATTAAAAAAAGTACATAAAAGCCTAGATCACAAGTTAATCTAATATGTAACGTAGTCTCTTACAAAGTTCGTCAGAAGTAAAAGAAAAGGAAAAAGTAGTACTAGTTCACCACCATATAAGGACAACAATAAGACTTCTAGACGATAAAGTTATATAACAGTAATTACCTTCTCGAAGATATAGGATAGAACCAAATCTATGTTCGAAAGCAAGTCCAAACGCCTATCTCTACATTGATATCAAAGTCATAGAACCTTTTGGACTTGAAATGCGCAGTCATTTTCCCCCATAGCTTCTTCCAACGATAGCTCTAAGGGTGTGTTTGGCTACAAGTATAAAATTTGTATGAAAAGAAAATAAATTTTAGGCATTTTAATTGCCTATAACTTATTTACATGAAAATTATTAATTAAATGTGTTTAATTGATGTAATTATCAACTAAAAAAAAGTTACATTTGTCAATCTTTTATTAGTGAATAGATGAGAGAGAGAGAATTGTCTGGAAAATAAAAACCTACCACTCCCAAAAAAATGTGTTTATTTTTTTGAGGAAAATATGATCATATAACTAACTTTTGGAATATATTTTCCATGAAAAAATGTCAATTAAACACTCCAAAAGTAAGAATTTTGATTAAAAAAAATGACATTTCTCATAAAATAAAGTTAATCAAACACATCCTAAATATAATTAATATGGATGACAAAAAAAAACCATTTTACTTGATACTTGCGGCCCCGCCCCCAACCTGCCCCTAGTCCTCTCCTCCTTAATCAGGCATGGGACGGGACAAAGAGACAAAAATACTCGGCGTCACAGGAGACAAGCATGGTTATTCCGACCTCGACATGACCCCGACCCGACCCATTGTCATCATGCATGAATAACAACATTCAAATCAGCTATGGAAGCACAACATACGTCAAAACTCTAAAGGAATATACGATTTTTCTTAACAAAAAGTAAAAATTATTCATATGTTTGTGAAATTTAAGTAACTAATATCAAATAATTAATTAGCTTTTTGTGATTATATAGACAATAATTCAGATTTAGAACTCTTTTAAGGAACCAAAAACCAATATAGAAAATGAACAAAAAAAATAAAATAAAAATAAACTCATTGTTCTCTACAATTAGGACATCATTTAATTGCAAATATAATTTAATACGTAAATAACACGTTGTTTGATTTAGATAAAAATCAATTTTTTAGTAAATTTTGATATAAAAAAAATGAAAATCTTACGATAAAAAAAATGATAATTATTATGTCACTATCATGAAAATTCACACCCACTTATAACTACTAGAANTTAATTGCAAATATAATTTAATACGTAAATAACACGTTGTTTGATTTAGATAAAAATCAATTTTTTAGTAAATTTTGATATAAAAAAAATGAAAATCTTACGATAAAAAAAATGATAATTATTATGTCACTATCATGAAAATTCACACCCACTTATAACTACTAGAAGAAAACGATAGCCCAATTAACAGAAAATTGAAAACTTACGATAGAAATATTGATTGAAAATCTTTGTTTCTTCTGTCAATCAATCTTCCTTATCTAACTAATCGACAAGTATATCTTTTTCGGCCTTTTTCTAGCTTCATGGAAAGTCATTAACAAACTTACCAACTTAAAATGCATTAAATTCTTTGTAGTCTTTACCATAACCTCTCATTTTCAATTCAAATTGACTAAAATATTTGGTTTATTAATAAAAATGAATTCGTAAATGTTTTTATACCATAGCCCTTTATCCATTTAATTCAATGGTTCGAAAGTAATCTCTCGTATTAACAATATTCTTTTATCTCATTTTTGTATGATTGTGGGATACTCGTTGACTTCATGTAAAGTTTATTATGATATAAAGATGAATAAATGGCATCTTTGGTCAAAATAGCGATCTTGTCCCCAGTCAATATTTTGTCAACAACCTTTAATATTATGGAACATCAAATTCAAAATAAACGAACAAGAGATGTTACACGATGCTTGAAAAAGCTCAAATCTTTTAAGTGCTTATAAGCTGTGAATCTTGCATAATTTATGGGTAGTGAGGAGTAGATTTTTTGCGGTGTGACCCAAATTCGATGTGATTTGGGTGTTTGGTTGAATATAAAAAGTTTAAGGAGTTTTGGTTACGAAAGTTCTAATTAATGGAGATCAAATTTTATCAAAAATTGAGAGTTTGACTTGAAAAAGGACTTTGGAATGAAGAAAAATACATTGGAGACAAAATTACCGAAAGTGGACGCCCTACAAAAGGAGAAGTAGGCGCCCCTGATCGAAGAAATGCCCCGGGGTCCAGGGCGCTGGCTTGGTGGCGCCTGACTAGTTTTATTCCGATTTTTCGGATTTTATGTTTTCTCCTTCATCTAGAACTCCAAAGAATATATATATATAATAGTGAAATTCTCATCTTCTTCTTGTGGTTTTTTTTCATCTTGGGTTTCAATATATATCTTGGTATTTTTATTTATTTCATTATTGTCATTGTCGTGTGATCAATTCATAACATATTTTGATCTATAATGCTATTTATCTAGACTCGTAATCATTATGAATTTATACTTATCTTTACATTTAAAATGACATCAATTAATATTACATAGTTGCCATCTAGACCACGAGAAAAATGGGGGAGATTAAAGTGTTGAGAAAAGTTTGTGCATATTGGTGGGAAATATAGATATGATAACAAAGGAAGTAATATAGATGCTGAAAATTCTTAATAAGATAGTGTGTTGACTAGAGACGTGAAATAATCCACCTTAGAAAGAAGACTTTGGTATGAAGCAGAAACGAAATTTGTTCAGTTTGATATGGCAGTGGGTGCAACAACCTCTAAGTTTGTCCCTGCCATCTTGACTATTAAAACCTAAAACTGCCAACCTCAGAACCACCCTCTCTATCTCCTACTCTTGTGTATAAAAGGAATTCCTTTCTCTCATTGAACTTCACAAACCAAATATTCACTCAGTTTATTTCTTTTCATCACATTCTATTCACAAGTACAGAAGTGAAATTATGGAGGCCAATCCCTTATGCTTAGGCCTGTTGTTCCTAATTTTCGCAAGCATGACAGTGACAATATCTAATGCGAAAACTCACTACCATGATTTTGTTGTATGCCATTGTTCTGAATTTTCCTTCGAAATTTCTCGAATTTTGGAGTTGGAAGATTTTTAACTGTTTTTATGATATGTACAGATTCAAGCAACTCCAGTGAAGAGGCTGTGCAAAACTCACAGCACGATTACGGTGAATGGGATGTATCCTGGACCAACACTGGAGGTGAATAATGGTGACACATTAGTGATCAATGTTGTTAACAAAGCTCAATATAATGCCACCATTCACTGGTAATAACTAAATGTGTGTATAAATTTTTCTTGTACTTCATAATTAAGTATCTAAATCTTCTCTTTTTATTAATATAGGCATGGTATTCGACAAATTAGAACTGGATGGGCTGACGGACCAGAATTTGTGACTCAATGCCCTATTAGACCAGGAGGGAGTTACACTTATCGATTTACAATTCAAGGACAGGAAGGAACACTTTGGTGGCATGCCCACAGCTCGTGGCTCAGAGCCACTGTGTACGGGGCTCTCATTATTCGTCCAAAGGAGGGAGATTCTTATCCTTTTCCCAAGCCAAAACGTGAAACTCCCCTTCTTCTTGGTAATGAAATCCTTGATCTATATATACATATCAACCAATATGTTCTTCAAATAATTTTATTGACTTGACTATGATATGTAGGTGAATGGTGGGATGCAAACCCAATTGATGTTGTGAGGCAAGCGACAAGAACAGGAGCTGCTCCTAATATTTCCGATGCCTACACCATCAACGGTCAGCCTGGTGATCTATACAACTGTTCCAGCAAAGGTCTGGTACATATAGGTTCTCCCTTTTAGCGTAGCAATCTAATTTTCTCAAAGACTTATCTATAATTTGATGCTGTACAGATACAATCATAGTACCAGTAGACTCTGGCGAAACCAATCTCCTCAGAATCGTTAATTCTGGGCTTAATCAACAGCTTTTCTTTACTGTTGCCAACCACAAGCTCACGGTTGTTGGAGCTGATGCCTCCTATGTCAAGCCATTCACCACCACGGTCCTCATGCTCGGACCAGGCCAGACAACTGATGTTCTGATCACAGCAGATCAGCCACCTGCCAGATACTACATAGCTGCACGAGCATATGCCAGTGCTCAAGGTGCACCATTCGATAACACTACCACCACAGCCATCCTCGATTACAAATCTGCCCCTTGTCCTGCTAAAAGCACCTCAGTAAAACCAGTTATACCTATTCTGCCAGCATTCAATGACACTGCCACTGCCACTGCCTTCTCTAAAAGCTTCAGAAGCCAAAGAAAAGCTTTAGTACCCACTGAAATTGATGAGAATCTGTTCTTCACAGTTGGTCTAGGACTCAACAACTGCCCTAGTGGTTCCAGCCCTACTAACTGTCAGGGTCCAAATGGAACTCGATTCACCGCCAGTATGAACAATGTATCTTTTGTGTTCCCATCCAGCTTTTCCTTGCTGCAAGCACATCAGCAACGTATACCTGGAGTTTTCACAACTGATTTTCCAGCAGCACCCCCAGTGAAATTCGATTATACGGGTAATGTGAGTAGATCATTACAGCAACCAGTTCCTGGGACTAAAGTGTACAAGTTGAAGTATGGGGCGAGAGTACAATTGGTGCTGCAGGGGACAAGCATCTTCACTGCTGAGAACCATCCCATTCATCTTCATGGATATGATTTTTACATAATTGCTGAGGGCTTTGGAAATTTCGACCCAAACAGAGATACAGCTAAATTCAACCTTGTAGATCCACCTCTACGTAATACAGCAAGTTTACCTGTTGGTGGATGGTCCGTGATAAGATTTGTAGCAGATAATCCAGGTGAAAATATTTATTTTCTTTACATCACTTTTTCTTATACCTGTCAAATTGATGTTCTAACCTGTATATTTAACAAAATCAGGGGTCTGGTTGTTGCATTGTCACTTGGATGTCCACATCACCTGGGGTTTGGCAATGGCTTTTCTTGTGGAAAATGGAGTAGGGGAATTGGAAACTTTAGAGTCTCCTCCTGCAGACCTGCCCCTTTGTTAATTCCATATACAAGAAACATCTGATACAATTTAATGCCCTGCAAAAAGGGTAGTTTCTGGTTTTTAGCATGTGAGTTTTATTGTTGTTTCCCTGCATTGGGGGATACGTTTTGTTCCTTTTATTATTTACATACATAGGACGGGGTCGAAAATGATGGTGTAACGTTTGCCGATCAAGCACAATCTGTAATAATTTACCTGCAAGTTCTTTGATCATACATCACAGTAGTATTATTTCAAGAGACAATGAAAGAAATTTTTTCTTTTGTTTTTTGGATTTTCATATTTGATGTTTCTATAATATCTGCATCTGCAACTGAAGAGCACAAAAAAGGAACTCCTGAATGCAAGAATGTACGCTTACACCCAGAAAATCACAAGTGCCAAATAGAATGAATTTTACAAATTACTTGGTCATTGGCAATTGTACTAATTGTGAATCATAAGCACAAGAGAGAGTGTAAAGATAGAATGAAGATTTATTAGAGTAATGTTATTCATCTCTACTGGGGATGAAAACACAGTTTAGGTGACTTTAGATGATAGGTTAAATGAAATGTGACTGTGTTTTCATCCCCAGTAGGGATGAATAACATTACTCGATTAATTAACGTACTTTTTGGTGCAAATCACGACTCATTGGAGATAGTAGTAAAGGCTTAGAGAAACCTCAAATTGAGGGGCATAACTGAAGTTTTTGATTGTAAACATGAAATTTGCATAAAAAGAAAATAAATTCTAGGCAATTCAATTACCTAGAACTTATTTGTATGTAAATTATTAATTAAATGTGTTTAATTTATTTAGTTTTCAAACTAAAAAATATTATACATATCCATTTTGACTGGTAAGTAAGTGGAAGAGAGGGAATAAGATAAAATAGAGAAAGTGAGAGTGAATTACTTAGAAAATAAAAACCATACCTTCTTAATTTTTATTTATTTATTTTTTTTTTTGAGGAAAATAGGGTGACATAATCAAAATTTGAAAAATATTTTTCATAAAAAAAAAAGTCAAATCAAACGAAATAATTTGAATGAAAAATGACATTTTTAGAGCTTGTTTGGGAAGGATTAAAATCCAATTAAAATTAAAAATATAACCGTTATTGGGTCCCACTCGTCTAATAAAAATCAACTCCAACGACTATATTTTCAATTTTAATCTAATTTTAATCCCTCCCAAACAAGTTCTTAATATCCTTACGTAATTCTCCAAAAATATCCACAGAAGTCTACAAATATCTCTAAGTTTTGTTACACGAACATAATGCTTGATATAGGGGACGACACTCAACACACACGAGAGAAGTCGACATTATTTAATTCAGATCGAGATCCACGTGCAACGTGAGAGTTCGATCAATCTCTATGTCCAGCACTTAAGCTAATTCAATATCCCTTCATCCATTCGAGAACGGGCTCGATTTACACTTTGCGAACAGCATTTGAAGTACCCAGAAAGTGAAAAAACAGCGGACGAAAGTTCTATTTTCCTTTTTGAAATGATTTATACCTCGAGAACTCCGAAACACATAAAAAGGAAAAAAATTACTGTTCCGTGAAGCATACGCGATTTCTTGATAGAGATTGAGGATTCTTGAAAAGGAGTAGATATTTCTTGCACGTGACTGAAGATTGTTGAAAGGTATGCTGATTTTTGTTGGTATTAAATTTACAATTGTTTTTTATGCTTCGTAATTTTATAACTTGTTATAGTTTTAGGATAAATAGTTCTGAGAATTGTCGAAATGTGAGATCTAGAAGGAAGTTTCTGTTGAATTAACTTTTTGAGTTGTGAAGTGTAAATTATCTGATGAGAAGTTGATTTGTACAAAAAAAGAGAGATATTTTTGGTGTATCTGATTTGATTGCTTGGCCAGGATGGAAAGTAAGTTCTTCACTACTGAGTTATCTGCAGAGGAGCTGGGTTATTGTTATCTGGGTTTTCATTTATATCAAAAAAATAAATTTTAACTCGAAGATATTAACTACAAGAAAAATAAATTTAAAGTCTCCATTTCAATTTATTTACAATCACATGTTTTTCACATTTATATCACCATATTTAATTTATAATAAATTTAACACATTAAAAATATTGACACAACATTCAAAAACTGTGCCATATGTAAATTCAGTCAAGGTGGGAAGGGGTGTGGTGCAAAGGGAAGTATTCACCTAGCAAGACTGAATTTTTATATACATATATATATATATATTTTTTAGAGTGAAATTTGAGTGTAAAGTGTAAACCGCTAAATTCTAGTTTTCCCCTCTTCATCTCTAGGGCTTTTTCGATCGTGGCAAACGAGCGGTGGCAGCTATGTCAAAGTATCTGCCTAAAGAAATAATTATTGAAATAATTATTGAAATCCTCTTGAAATTACCTGTAAAATCCTTGATCCGCTTCACCACAGTGTGTAAATCATGGCACACCATCATCTCCGATTCCAAATTCATCTTCTCACACATTTCAAATGGTGAAAAGCAAAGAAGACAACACACTCTTCTTACGGCGTTATATGGAAGACAAAGCAGAGCACTACACACTGCTTAAAGATGTTGAGGACCAAACATTAGGTCTCCAATCTTCCTTAGTACTAGATTTTCCCTTCAAATCCCCAATTTGGCATTTTCGAATAGTCGGCATCGCCAAGGGCTTGGTATGTTTATACCAGGAATTCTTTGCTGACCCTCCGCATTCCATTATTTTATGGAACCCTTGTGTTCGAAAGCATATTGTTTTAACTCCCACCATTAATTCGGGAATGTTTGACAGTGTTATTCTTGGATTTGGTGCTACCAGTTGCGATATCAAGATTGTGAAGTTGGTGTCTCATAAAACTATTGTATTTGCATGCAAGGTTCCTGCAGAGGCCGAGATTTACTCGCTGAACTCGGGCACATGGCGAAGGGTGCACTTTAATGATAGTTACATAATCAAGGAATTTACGTGGACCCAAGCTTTCATAGAAGGTAGTGTACACTGGATCGCCTTCAATTCCCTTAAGGACTCCCATCAGAGTAATAGTTTCTATAGTTTCATTGCTTCGTTTCACATGGATGATGAGGTTTCTGGGAAGATACTGTTACCGGATGATTTAGCACAGGTATGTGCTAGATATTTATCTATTACAGTTGTAGGGGGATCACTTGGTGTGATTAAGAATGATGATAGTGGGTCTTGGTGTGTTTGGATGATGAAAGAGTATGGAGTTATGAAGTCTTGGACTAAGTTATATAATATTGATTCTGTAGGAGGGATAGAATTTGTCATTGGGTTTAGGAAGAATGGTGAAGTTTTATTGGCCTCACAGGGGAACGAGCTAGTTACTTATAATCCAGAGACTATGCTGTCTGAGGATATGGGAATCAGTGGCAAGGCAAGCTCATTTTATATTCATAAATACACGGAAAGCCTTGTTTTGCTTACAGGACAAAATGTTGTTGCAGACAAGCTATTGCTTCCAGCTGGTAAGTCAAGCCATACTTCACGGAGACAAAAACATCGACGGGGGTAAAAGAAACTGGCTGACTAGCTTTGTAAATGGTCAGCTCTTTGTTATCTTCTCTCCGATACTGATATAGTGACTATTATATGTTTTCTATTTAAATCTTTCTGCAGATAAGCTAATGTATTTTGGTTGTGTGGAAATGCCAATGAGAAGTGTCTAGTTTGGAATATGAGCTCTCCATGATGTGAAATAAATCTTCTAATTCGTACTTAAAAACTATGATCTAGTCTAGCATCCCTCTACATAGATGTTCCACTCAATTTGAACATCGTGCTTTTGGTGTGTGCAAAGTTTTAAGAGATAATTTTTCCCCTTTCCTCATAAATTGATATACTCGGGCTAGATTTTCAGACCTCAACCTAAGTATAGATTGGGCGTACCTTATTTTTTGATTGAAAAAAATTATACAACCGGGACTACCTCAGGAAATACATGGGACAGAGGAGAAGATCAAGTGCAGGATATTCATATGTAGGTACTGCCTAAAGAGAGTATAAAACCAAATTAACCGAAAAATAGAAATATAATAGAGGACTACACCACAACCTGCATTTTATCCATCCTCAAAATTTCCTTCAGTTTCTCTTTTTTTGTGAGCTCCCTAGGTTGATATATCTTCAAATCACCTCTAATAACTCCTTCATTCCTCGCATGTTCCACAATGCACTCTTTTCCATGATTATCCTTTTCTGGCATGTCCATCTCAGTTTTTGTGCGTGCAGCCAAGTTGGTGGTGGTTACGAAAATCTAGGAACTTTCTTATATTCTACTTTCTCCTCTCTCTCTGTGCTTATATATTTGTCCTAACTTTATCTACTCAAGCATTTCGACTTTAATTTCCCTTGGTACTTTTCTTTTAGTGGAGAACTTTCTGTCTTGTAACATGATCTGATATCTTGTTTTATTTTGTTTTTTATGGCTAAAGGCAATGACGTGCTTGAATGTAGGCAACAAAAGGAAAAGGAAAAAGAAAAATGTGAAGGAAGTACTTCGAAGGAGCATTTTCATACAGGATGTGAATACTTTCTGATATTGCTTTACATGTATACTAATATTGCCTCCTGATTTACTTTCTGATCCTTTTCTCTTCAACATGAAACATCTATTGTTCTTATGTTATTGTAGATTGTCGTATGAGATATAAAGCCGTGTGAAATGACAATAATCAAGAGAATATTGGTGCTTTCGTTTGATTTCTTGTTCTTGTCATGGGTTTTTGCGCAGCAACATGATGACTAGCTCACTTTTCCCATCATTTTTTTGTGAAATTTCCTGTTGTCTTTGTGATAAGTGTGACTGAAGGGGTTTAAAGGTTGATTACCAAGATTTAAAGAAGACTGATCAAACTTTCCCTTTGTGTATCGCAGTATCTTCTTCACTAGTTTACGACGGGATTTTGAATTTCGAAAGATGGTTCCCTTTTTTCATTGTTTAGATGCAGAATCCTTAGCGAAAGCGCAATTTTTATGCGTCAAAGTGAAACTAGTGAAGACAGGCATTTTTTATTTTTTTTAAAGATCTTTCTTGAAAGCAAAATAATTTTTTGTTTTAATAATTTGTGTCTTTCAAGAATGAATTGTGTTGGAGCTGAGCTCGCATTTTTCGTGTTAAATCTTTTTGAAATCTAGCCTAAATTATCTATGAAAAAATAATTAATGCTAATGTTGAACATTTTCGAGAAGAACTAAACTATTTGTACGCTCAGCATACAATAAGTTTGACATTCTAAGATGTGTTAAAATCTGTGTCATTGATTATTTGAACTTTTGTTAAAAATCAATGTATAAAAAGTTGTCACCTCACAATAATGTTAAACTTGACGTACATGTAGCAAAATTCTTTCGAGAATAACATTGGACACATTATACCACATATTTTCGTTTACCATCATCATATATGTCAACATTTTAATAATTGTCGTCGTTTTGTAATATCTTATAATAGTGTGCATATAACATCCAACATTATCATAATTAGATTTACAAAATTAAATAAACACTATTCAGTCATAATATGAGTCATCATTTTTAAATTTTAATAATCAAATTACAAAAGCATTATTGCCATATAACCACATTATCTTAAGTATGAAAAGGAAATGAGAAATGTGACATGATATGTGAAAATGCTGTCTATGAAAAAGTAGAATTGACACGTTGCACTTTATTTTAATGGCATTATATTTTTTATTTGTTGCACTAATTTCAATTGCATTCAAGGTCCTTAAGCTTTGTTTATTTTAACATTTATGTCTCTAATTTTTTTTTCTTTGAATTTTTATCTTCGTACTTCATTAATTAGCATTTCTTGTTATTAATGATGGTTTTTTTTTTTTGTCAAACTATTTTGTTTGCATGTTTTGAAATTAGGAAAAAAATAAATTTGTCAACACTTTTGTTTTTATTGTTTTTTAAATTACGATGATCAAATAATCATTTCACGTTCTTTTAATGAACTTTTTGGATTAAAGCTTTTGGCACATATAAAATGTGTTAATTAATAGAATGTTATAGGCAAAAATTCGACGAAAAAAGAAAAGGTTAAAAATCTAAGCATTGCAATTAGCAAATTTTGAGAACCTTGAATGCTATTAAAATATGGCGCAATTAATAAAATATGTGATGTGAATCTATTATTATTGTTATTTAACATCGATCAAATTCTATACTAGCTAATTTTTGGTAGTATAATGATTAAAGTCTAATTATATTAATATTTAGTGGAAACCTGCGACCTTACTTGAATTACACTACATCTCTCTCAACAAAACAATTCTTAATAAGAGTTTTTATATTTTTTGATCAAAACTTTTGTACAAATATTCACAAAGTTCCTTTCGAAATTACAATTTTATTAGAAGAAAGAAAATTTTAGGAAACTATTTTGAGTTTCCACATTGTTAAATATAGTTTTTGAGTACTCTCAATTTTAGGAATATATATGAAATGAAAATGTCAACATTTTTAAATATTTCCTTCTAACCTAAATTACATGAGCTTTTATTGCTATCTATCTTTAATATTTAAGGTGAAAATGGCGTTCGCACCTCCACCTGTAAGATCCTGACTCACCTAATAGTCAAAAGTCATAGGTGGATTGCTACGAGGACCTTTACCAAGAAAATGACGAAGGCATGAGTGATGCCTTGATCGATGCCTTGTCATAGTTGAAGGCGTGCGGGATGTCCGAACAATACTCAAATTTGACGAGACAGCTCTGTAACAATTGCCGTTTATTGCGGTGTCTAAATTAAATTTACAGCTCAATCTTTACTTATGTTGAACAAAAGACTATTTACATAGTATAACTATCTTTAATAAATTAGGTGAAAGTTACGTTGCACCCCCACATACATGACCCTCACTTACCCACATATTACAGCGCTAGGTGGGGGGTTGTAGAAGTTATTGCAGAGTCTAAAATAAATTTATAGCTCAATCTTTACTATGTTGAACAAATTATTCATAGACTTAATGTTACAATTAACTATCTTTAATATCTTAGGTGAACATGACATTGCATCTCTCGACTTGTAAGACCTTGACTCACCCCACTCGCAAGAGTGTTATATGGGCTGCCGTAGTGATTGTTGTATGTCTAAAGTAGATTCATAGCTCTACTTTTACTTGCATAGAATAAATAACTCGTTCATTTAGTTTGACCATCTTTAATATTCTAGGTTAAAGTGATATTGCACCACCCACCTTCAAAGATCGTGATTCACCTACCTATTAGTCACTTGTCAAAGTGTTGGGATAGGTTGCCGTTTTTGATGCAATGTTTAAATTAAATAACTCAATTTTTACTCGTCATGTTCATCTATAATATCTTAGATGAAAGTTACAACTGCCACCAACAAGAACCTAACTCATCCACCGGTCAGAAGTCTAGGTGGTCTAAATTTCAATAATTTAAAAATTGTTAAATTGTAATGCGAATACGGTAGATGTCCTCCTCCTTGTGAATTTCCCATTATGCCAAGAGATAACTTCACACGTTGCACAATTAAGTTACATCATCACTTATTCATGATGTAAAGAGTTGGTTCACCACACAAAAAGAGGTTTTGTTTGGGGGATGTGATTTTTCTTTTGATTAAACTAATAATTGATTTCATGATAATAATATGAAGACCATTCTTGAATTTAATAAAATCAAAATTATATTATTATATTTGTTGATTCTGTTACAATGCTAAAGAGGCCTAGGGTTTCCAACTATAGCCCATAAGAGCAAATGAAAGCCCAATCAGTGAGCTACGAATAATAGGTAGCTGAGTTGTACTGACTCATAATAATAAATTCTAAAAAAGTAGATTTAGGATTCGTTTGGCGTAGTTTTTGCTTCTTGTAGAAAAACTTTTTGAGAACGGCTGATTTATTCTAAAAATTCTTTTTATCAAACAAAATCACAAAACACTTCCATTTATTCAAACATGGTCAAAAGTAATTCTTAATTTTAGAAGTAACTTTTGATTTTTCAAAGTTCTGCCAAACAGGTCCTTAGTAGTTGGGAGTTGGGACCACCTCAATTTTCTCAAGAATCCGCACTAAATTAGCATCTTGGGGGTCCAAGTGGAACTTTTCATACACCTGTTTTACATGCACACAATTCAGCAAACCCTATCGCATTTTCCACCGTTAGATCCAAAAGTGTACAAAATCATAACCCTACATTTTTGATTTCCCAAATTGACCTCAGCCTATCTCCACATTTATCATTCGAGTCCCTGCGTGATTTTCAACGACCTTTTTCATTAGCCCGTCCTCTTTTTCCGGTTTTCATGCAGAAAGGCAGACACTCAGCACAAACTCCCAGGTTCTCAGTCTTTTTCCTTGTGGATTTTTCCTACCCACTAGTCAGTAACCTCTCATTTACTCATTTTTCCCACTATTCACTTTCTTAGCTCTATTTAATCAGCCCGTAGACTGCATTTTGATGGCAAATTATCTGGCCGGAACCAATTTTCTCGCCGGAGTTTAATTTCTTAAGTAAAATCCAGTTTGTTCTGAATTATGTGTTTCTGAGTTTCGGTTAATTTTGAGCTTTTTTTCACCTGAATTAGTTTCTGGGTTTTGTTTTTGCTTTGCATTTGAAAATTTACTGGCTAATGTTTTAAAGCTTCGTGTAATTCTGATTTTGTAGGGGGAAAGAGTTACAATATGTGTGCGTGTTGATCATTCTGGGTTCGAGCTCAAGAAATCAAGATATGATTTTTATCAAAATCCGGTAAATTGAGCTTCACTTAGTATGTGTCTTTATTTGGTAAATTTTGGGTAATTTTGATTAATGTGGAATATATTCAATTTTCCACTTCATGCACAGAGTATATCTGCTTTTACGACCTCATTTCTGGTTCAGACTTAGAAAGCGAATTATAAAAAAAGGCACAAAAAAAGAATCTTTAGGTAAAAGGCAGCTGTGTGGCTTTAAAAAGAAACTTAGTATAAAATTAACAAGAGGTTTGAAATGAAAAGGCAGTGTTATTTTCCAGTTACTGGTAAGAATGCAAAATTTTGTGCTGTCATTGCATACCTTCTGGAAAAGCCTAAACATATTTGGTGTGAAATGTTAACTGAACATGTTATTTGGAAAGAATATTCCTTATCATTTCTGTAAACGTTCTAAAAATTTATCTTTACCAGCTACCAGGCTTGTATGCGTTAATAAAGGTTGTAAACTATGTGTACATACTTTTAATTATCTACATGTGTTTACCTAACTTTCTGTATTTTTAATTCCAGAGGACATTGAAAATGTTAATGGAAGGCAATAGTTTTGAGCCCATGAATAAGGTCATTATAAGTCCTGAGTTGTAACAATGGGGGACGAAAGGGAGGGTAAACTTATATAGTCATGTTAGGGGTTGCAATGAAAAAATTTCAGAACTTTGGGGGGCCGCCCTCCTTGCCTTGCCTTGCCCCTGTGGCCTGTGGGCATTTGCCTTTGTATATCAACGTACTTATAGCTCTTCAAACACGTCCTTTCTTAGTCCCCGTCTGTCAATTTTACGTGTAAACGTAAAATAATGGACACATATAGTCAGCAAAATTTCTTATTTTAATAATGCAGGGAGTGTTGAAAGCATTTCTCAAGTTTATATGCAAACACATGATTTTTTTATTTTTTTTTCTATATTTCGAGTTCTACCACTGCTTTGAAATCTGGCAGGTACCCTCTTAAATTCTTGTCAGTCATTTTGGTGCATCTCAATAACTGCATCTACTTCATCTTGTGGGATGAAGAGGCAGCACACTTGATTTCATACTTGGCATGTGAGTTTGGTCCTAGGATCATGTAGTGTGTATCTCCATGAAAATAACTATTTTTTTGAGTGAGTAAATGTTTATTTGTTAATATTTCATGTGGTGATTAAAGTACAAGATTTGTACCAATAGTGTTAAATCCTAATAGTTCTGCATAAGTGACGCAACAAAATAAATAAACCATCACAAGTTGGACTTGAACCTTAGACCAAATAGTCTCCAGACATCTATCTATAGTTCTTTATACAACCATTAAACTGAGGGCTAGATTATTATGAATTTCTTGAAGGCAGTTACTACCATTCTCTTTAGAGTATTTCTTAATCATGATGAGAATATGTACCGCGGCCGTGATTTATGTTGGCTCTCCCCCAATATAAAGTGTCATAACTACTATTTCAAACTCTGTTCGTAATATATCATATATTGATGTATATCTATTTTGATTTTTGTTTCCGGTAAAAGGCACTATAGTTTCCATTTGAATTTCTTAAATGAAATTTATATATCTTTTCTTTATGTGATGAGGTATGCTAGTGACAATTTCTAATGCTGTGGCTAGTCATATGTCGTCCCTTGTGTTATGCTGTGTTTTGATTGATTTTTGATGACCTGCTACCAAAAATTAGTCCTATCTCCAGTTTTAAAAGGGCCCCACTCTGTTTATTTGTAGCAAAAACCTCTCTTACATTGCGGTTTTCTTTGTCTATTGCATTTTGCAAATAATTCCTGATCCACAGATCTGCAACTCTGAATTTGTCATTGCTATTATGAATGGACGGTACTAGTTTTAAATTAAGCAAGTTCATTGCCCCTGATGGAGTTCATCGTCTTACATGATGGAATTTTTGTGAATCCATCACTAACAAACCTCCATGATTATAGTTGAGTTGGTTATGTGGTGGTGCTGAGGTGATGTCAGTTGAAAAGGTTGTCAAATCTTTTAAATAAAAATATTTAGGTTTGTAATATCTCTGTACATATATATTACTGTATATGTTTCCTATATATAATTAGATGTCTAGAGATCATATACTAATGCATTTTTTATAGTTTCATAAACGTGTCAATTTTATCTTATATATATATATATATATATATATATATAAAAGTGTAATCCTATCTTGATTTAGTTAATATCATCGAATTCCTTTGGGAGGGATCGGTCTCATAGGTAACTTTAGTACCTTAGGATTTAATATCCGTAGCTCTTCAGATGCTTAGTTGTAAAGTAACTTCTTTGACAATATTGCAGGGCACAACTCTGATTTCTGGTTTCTTCATTCGATAAGATAAGGTTGGGATTCCTTAGCCATGCTGAAGAGGAAGCAATTACATCAATACAAGCATCCGTTTGATCCACATCGTAAGAATTTCCTCACTTGTTTTTCCTTACATTTTCCCTGAACTTCATTTGTTTGTTGATTAGAACATTTATTGATTCTCAATTTAGTTAATCTTTTGTACTTTTTCATGTGTCAATTACTTGAAATTGAATTTTTTATGATAATTCGCCATATTTTTATCATAAAATGAAGTGAAAAATACACTGATATAAAATGATCAACATAAATAAGTGCGAGAAATTATAAAATTAAACCTTGATACAGTTTGCAACTTATTTCCAAAATTCAGAAAGCACAAGAGCAAGTAGCTATTTTTGTATGCTTCACATCACTACAACATTGAAGCTTGATAGGATGAGAGACTAATAAGTGATAGTGCTTAGGGCAATGCATAAATTTTTAAGTAATTATAGGGCGTCATAGTATGCGATGTACTCTTTATAAGATGATATCCCACGTATGCTTTGGGAGCATAATCTAAATAATTTATGAAGGTTTTGGTATCTCCTGCTTGTCAATAAGGGCTTAAGCACTTTAGGATAGTTGATCAGTGCCCACTATGTTGTCAAGCCACGGGTTTAGCTTGAGTGCTTATAGGTGGTATTGAATTCACGTACGAGGTGCTATCTCTTTATAGCCTAGACTTATTGACTGGACGAATGCGTATTTCAGTTGAGGTGTTTGTAACTCCACTTATTACTTGGCTGGAGAAAGATAATGTTTCTGGTTTATATCATCATAATATGCAAAAAGTTGCACACGCAAACCACTGCATTAGTTATGAATATTCAGATGAAGTATATCATTTTAGTTGAAAATGCCTTTGCACAAACAGTTGCAAAATGTTTTACTGGAACCTGTTTTTTGAGCTGCTCGAAGCAGTTGTTTGATTAATACACATTGTTTCTCAGTCTAATATTGAAAACTGTGTTTTGACCTTATCTTTCTGTAATACAAGTGACTTAAGCTTCGACCTGTAACATCGATTCATTCTTTTGTCAACTGGTAGCTTTTGAGGCATTTTGGTGTGGCTCATGGAAATCAGTGGAACGCCTGAGAATTAGTGGTGGAGATATTACTGTACATATAGATGATAATGGAGTGGTTACCGAGGAGGACATTCCTATGTCACATCTTCGAATAAAGTCGAGAAAAGCAACATGCCATGACTGTACATCCTTTCTGAGACCTGGAGTCGAGATATGTGTGTTCTTCATCCCCCAGTACTCGAAACGTTCAGATGAAGAAAAAAAAGAGCCAGTAAGTTTCATCTACTGTTGATTGGACGACAATCTAATTGGGGTTCTGCATAGTTACCCTGCATTTGTCCTTATGTTTGATGAAAGTGCTTTATACGTGTATTTTGGGGTAGAGTTCTTACTCACGTTAACACAACTGTGAATATCTTTATCTCATTTACTGAGTTACTACAGTTACACTCCTTTTATCTTTCAACTCAAGTGTTCTTTTACAAATATTCTTCATATCTTGATAAATAATTTTTCTGCATCAGTTAATTGTGATGCACTAAAAGTCTCAAGATTGAGCTTTTTATAAATCACCACACTTTATCAATATTTCATTTTGTCGCTCCTCTTAATTGCACAAGTACACATGCATTAAACCACTCTTGCCTTAGGTTATATGTTGGCAAATATTTTAATTTCAAGAAAATTAGTGATCTGCTTTTCCTCGAATGACAATCTTTAATATGCACATTGCTCGCTTGACTTCTCTTTCTGCGTGCACTAAACCACTCATTGCCTTGGGTTATGTGTTGGCAAATATTTTATTTTCAAGGAAATTGGTCATCTACTTTTCTTCGAATGACAATTGTAATATGCACATTGCTCACTTGACTTATCTTTCTTCCTTTGTAGCCATTATTTGCCTGAAAACTTTTCCCATGTTGTGGTATCTGTTGGGTAATAAATAATAGATAATTTTTTTATCTGGTTGATAGAGTTCTTAAATATATCTACATATGAGAATCTGTATGAGAGCAGAGGAAATAAAAGTTTCATTTTCATAAACATTTTAGTGCTGTAGAAATTTTACAATATAAATGAAAGATGGATGAAAAACTTAAGTCATTTAGAGAGAAAAGTTTCACTTTTTGTTATATAAATATGTAGAATAATACACGAGCCTATTTACAAATGGTTTGCCTTAACCCTCTTAACAGTCCCACATTAGTGGTTTCTAGAGAATCAAAGTAGATTTGCCAATGAATCACGAAATGCTATTATATGATAAAAATACAGGCTGCGAAACAGATTTTTAAATCCAAGACACTAGAACACGAAAAAAGATGCGTAGATATTATCTATACAATCAAATCCTATCCTAATCTCCACGAGTAAACTTGCATTAAAAAGGGATTTAAGTCAGGAAAACTAAGGCCAAAAAGTTAGGAATAAATCCCATAGAAAAACTTGGAATTTTCCACTATAAATTGCACATCTTTTGTAAATAAATAGAATGGATTTGTGATATTACTTAGATTCTTCTTCAATGCTCACTTTTCCATCTTGCTTTAGTTGTACTTAAATATTAATTTTTTGAAATATAAGTTTACGCAATACATCTATTGGGGTTGGAAGATTGAGCTCATTCACCTGTCTTTTTGTGGCATAGGTTTGGATTGATGCCAAAATAAGATCTATTGAGAGGAAACCTCATGATATTGCATGTACTTGCCAATTCTATGTCAGCTTCTACATCAACCAAGGCCCTGGTCTTATGGTGGACAAAAAACTTGGTAAAGAAATATGCACGGTAAACATTGATCAAATTTCTGTTCTTCAAAAGCTCGAATTGATGCCTTGTGAAACTCAATATTACCGTTGGGGCTCCTCCGAGGACATTTTTTCATTGCAACAATATAAGTTGTTTAATGGAAAATTCTCCGCTGAAATTACATGGCTTCTTGTTGCATCTATTCTGAAACAAACGGCATTTGATGTAAGATCAATACATAACCATGTTGTCTATGAGATTTGGGATAGCAATCATGACAAAGATCAACCAAATCCTCACAATCATTCTTATGCCGTGAATTTCAAGGTGGAAAATGAAATTTTGACCCCCATAGTCATTCAATATGTTCCAGCTAGTCTTGAAGCGGATCCCGAAGGAAAGGAGATTTTACCTATGTCCTACTATGATCTTATGGAGTTGCGGAGGTCAAAGCGTCGAAACGTACAGCCAGAACGTTACATAGGTTGTGATGATCCTTATGAAATAGAGGTGACTCGATTAGGTGAAAGAAAGACGTATACATGGGAGTATGATGAAATGCCATTGGCTTTATCAGTTCAGGCTGATAATGAATACCAGAAACATGGTGATGCTTACAGGATTTGTTCTGATAAAAGAGTGTCGAGTGAAAATAACCTATTATGTACTGGCAATTTCAAAGCAGGTTCATCTAAAAGTCCAAGACAACAATCATTTTCAAGAGATAAAGGAGCCCAGGAAAACCAACTTGCCATCATTCCTCTACTAACCAATTCACTTCTCCAAGAAGAGAATCCTCAATTTGCAAAGCCAGGAGATCATCCAAAAGAAATAGGAGATTATTTTTTGAATTTCTATGGAAATGGTTCTCCAACCTTTCATAGAAAGAAAGTATCTGATTCAGACTTCATAGCTGCGGGAAGTGGAGGTAGTAGAAAGGATATTTCTTATAGGAAGCACCAGACAAAGAGAAACAATTTTAATAAGAGGGACTGCTTTTATATAAGGGAGAGCATTTATGATGTGAGAAGTTTCAAAAAAGGCTCTGTAAGTGCACAAGTCTGCAGGGAGATGATTAAGAGATGCATGGAAAATATAGATGCCACTCTCAAAAATGAACAGGAACAGCCACCGGTAGTTGATCAGTGGAAAGAGTTCCAGACGGAAAAATCTTCAAATAAAAAAGAACCAGATGAGAAACCCTCAACAAACAATGAAGAAGAAATGTCAGAAATTGATATGTTATGGAAGGAAATGGAACTAGCATTGGCATCATGGTACCTCCTCGACGCCAGTGAGGTATATTTATTAAAATCTTGTTATATGTGACATTTAACTCATTGTTCTATTTCATGTTGCTGAAAACTATGGACCATTTTATGTTATAGTGTTATTTGTAATTGTCAAAATGTTGGTTTCTGCTGGTTATTTTATGTCATTTGCTTTGCAAATTACAGGATTCTCATGTTCAGTCTGCCACTGAAGTGCAAAAGTCAAGTAAAAATGTAGAAAAAATTTGCCAACATGATTACAGACTCAATGAACAAATTGGAACAGTTTGCCAATTATGCGGATATGTAGACACCGAAATAAAGGATGTACTGCCACCCTTTGTAAGTCAAATTCGACGTTTAATGAATTATCTATTAAGTATGTTGCCTACTATAATTGGTTCTAGTTTTTGGCCTTGGTTACTTAGACAATATATTGATGTCTCTCTACCACAATTTCAAGTGTAGATAAATTTTCAATTTGCTGACATTCTAATGTGTGTAATTGTTATTTTTTTTTCCTTTTGTAGTCCGCAACAATAAATTTGAGTTCAAATAAGGAGCAAAAAACTGAAGAAGATTCAGAGAATAATCGGACTGAAGATGGTGACGTCGCTAAGTTTAGTATTCCTACTTCTTCGAGTGCTCCTTCAACAGAAGGGGGAGGAAATGTTTGGGCCTTGATACCTGAACTTGGAAGTAAATTACGAGCCCACCAGAAAAGAGCCTTTGAATTTCTATGGCGAAATATTGCGGGGTCCTTGATACCAGCCAGAATGGAAAAAAAGAAAAAGAGAAGAGGTGGTTGTGTTATTTCTCATTCTCCTGGAGCTGGTAAAACTTTGCTCATCATTGCATTTCTTGTGAGTTACTTGAAATTATTTCCTGGATCAAGGCCACTGGTCCTCGCTCCAAAGACAACACTATACACCTGGTATAAAGAAATCATTAAGTGGGAAGTTCCTATTCCAGTTTACCAAATCCATGGCGGTCAAACATATAAATATGAGGTGTTGAAGCAGAGAATGAAATTAGCTCCTGGTTTGCCCCGTAACCAAGATGTCATGCATGTTGTGGACTGCCTAGAAAAGATGCAAAGGTGGCTTTCTCATCCGAGTATCCTGCTCATGGGTTACACTTCTTTCTTAACATTAACCCGAGAAGATTCAAATTATGCTCATAGGAAATATATGGCACAATTACTGAAGCAGTGTCCAGGAATTTTGATACTCGACGAAGGGCACAACCCAAGAAGTACAAAATCAAGACTTAGAAAAGCGTTGATGAAGGTCAACACAGGGCTGAGAGTTTTGCTTTCTGGGACACTGTTTCAGAATAATTTTGGTGAATATTTTAACACTCTTCTATTAGCGAGGCCTAGATTCGTCAATGAGGTTCTGAAGGAGCTTGATCCGAAGTACCAGAAGAGAAAGAAAGATAAACTGACGCGCTTTTCACTAGAGAATAGGGCACGAAAGCTGTTGATTGATAAAATTTCTAGGAAGATTGATTCAAATGTAGAAGGAGAAAGAGTCCAAGTTCTAAAAACATTGAAGAAGCTGACTAGTAAATTCATAGATGTACACGAGGGTTCAAGCTCTGACAATCTCCCAGGTTTACAGTGCTACACATTGATGATGAAGTCCACCAGTCTTCAACAAGAACTCTTGGTAAAGCTTCAGCATAATAGGCCTGTATACAAGGGATTTCCATTAGAATTGGAGCTTTTAATTACACTTGGGGCAATCCATCCTTGGTTGATTAGAACAACAGCATGCTCTGGTCAGTACTTCAGCCCTGAGGAGTTGGAGGATCTTGAGCAATACAAATTTGACATGAGATCGGGTTCAAAGGTCAGATTTGTTATGAGCCTTTTGCCGCGATGTCTTCTAAGAAAAGAAAAGCTCCTCATATTTTGCCATAATATTGCTCCGATCAATCTGTTTATACAAATATTTGAGCGGTTCTATGGGTGGCGAAAGGGTCGCGAAGTGCTGGTGCTTCAAGGTGACATTGAGCTTTTTGAACGTGGACGGGTAATGGATAAATTTGAGGAGCCAGGGGGACCATCTAAGGTTATGCTCGCTTCAATTACTGCTTGCGCCGAAGGAATTAGCTTGACTGCTGCATCACGGGTAATTTTGCTTGACTCAGAATGGAATCCTTCAAAGAGTAAGCAGGCAATTGCACGAGCCTTTCGACCGGGTCAGAGTAAAGTCGTGTACGTGTACCAGCTTTTGGCCACAGGCACGCTAGAAGAAGAGAAACACGGTCGAACTACATGGAAGGAGTGGGTTTCAAGTATGATATTTAGTGAAGAACATGTTGATGACCCTTCTAAGTGGCAAGCACCGAAAATTGAAGATGAACTGCTGAGGGAGATAGTGGAAGAAGATCGAGCTGCACTGTTTCATCGGATAATGAAGAATGAGAAGGCTTCAAATATGATTGGAGCTAAAGACATTTTGAAAAAAATGTGAAATTCTTCTTCAATGTAAAATAAATAAATAAATAGTTGGACGTGCAAAACTATTTTGTCCTTCCTTTTTAACTTCCTGTGTGTTCTTGATGAACTCTTTACCATCCGTGTGGAACAATGTGAAAACTCTAATATTTATTCAAGAAATGATCATTCTGTTCTGCAAGATGAACAGTATATTCAGTAGTGTACCATTCCAGTTGCAACTCGCATGTGCTTAAATGCAGTCTGGAGTATATGTACAGTGTCGCCGTCTCTAAAGGTCAGCCTACCCTTTTTTAAACAAATCATCAAGATTTTAGATTCCACTAAAGAAGGATGATGGGGTTAGGATGCCCTAACTGTAAGATATATGGAGCTTGCAAGAAAGAATCATGGAAGGGGGATGTAGACTTGACCTCAAAAAGCAACAAATGTAAAGAAAGCAGTAAACGAGGAAATATCAGCCTACCCTAGAAGGTGTTCGTTTAACAATCTCGTTGCTTCAATAGAACAAGAAAATGATGCCTCCGACACTATAACACACGATGTTCAATAATCATATTGTTGGAGATTTCTCCATCGTAGATGATGAAAATTATCTTCACGAAATGGAGTTAAATGCCGAGTAATAGCTCTAAAGGAAGATAATTATACATGTGAATTCATGAAAACTTGAAGATATGTTTATATTAAAACTAATGTCAAGATTATTTTCAATTACTTTTATACAACGTTAGACTTTCGAGTAACTTGAAACAAAGATGATTTATACTAGTTACAAAAAATTCTAATGGTAATTAAAGAGACACTTGTTGGAATTTATCTTTTATAGTAATAGAAACATGATAAATATTATTATTGTTTCTATATTGTACAAAATTTTGATAAATATTTGTTGAATATTGGGCTTCAATCACACCAAAAAACCGAGCTCAGTTAACACATAATCAACAACCACAACCACAATCACAACCAAAACCTTCCAACTTTTCTTCCCAAAACTGGTTGCTCCAAGGTGCCCACAAAGGACTGAGTGTTAATGTTATTGGTAGCCCCAAAAACAGCTACAAAGGTTAAGAGAAGAAGACGGCACAAAGCCAAAGTAACAATCTTTTCTCTCTAAAACACGCGGTTGTCCACCCATTCACACTAAACCAACACAAATAGTAACGGGCAGCATTCACACTAAACCAACACAAATAGTAACGGGCAGCTTATATAAGCCAAAAGGGGTGGGCTTTAGGTTAAGGTAAGTAAAGCCCAATAGGTAACAATAAATGGGTTGTCAACTCTAAAGCCGTCCAAGGTAATAGATCGGGCCATGAGCAATACTAATGAATTAGGCTACTTCAAATGGCTCAAATATGTTGTAGGAATGATTGTTCGATTGTGGTGTCGACATTTCGCTTCACTCATCGGCCGAGGCCTATGAAGTATAATCCAATAAATCGGTTTAACATCATCGTCCGGATTTATTGGGTATCAAAACCCAACAATATTTATAATACAGGATTAAAGAATGTGAGAGGTAGCAAAATGAATGTTACAACAATTACAATTTTTTGCAAAAAATTGTATGAAATTTAGGAAAAATGCCTCAATCTCCATTTATTAAAATAAACTCAGTTTGAACTTTGCCCAAAAAAAAAAAAAAAAAACGCAGTAATAGTTGGGTAAATGAATCGTCGCCTAACGCAGTGGAAAGAAAACACGAAAACCAGTCAAAAACGATAACATAATAATTAAACGTGATTCAACAAACTGTGAAGAAGAACACATTTGTTCATGGAATAAAAATTTGGTGGCAACTCGTAATTTTTTTAAAGATGAATAACAAATGAGAAACACTTGAAAAAGTTTTGTGATAATTGAAATATTTAACCATATTTGATACAAAGAAAAATTATGGAATAAACAGCAACATCTGTGTATGGGTATTAATTATTAAAGAGTTCATTGATTGAAAAGGAATTTAAGGGTTTGTCCCTATTTATCTATCAGTATTTCAATTTTTTTTTCTTAAATTCATTTTCAATCAAACATTCTCACAATAAAATATTTTACACGTAAATCTAAAATGTTTTCCTACTTTTTAATTACATTCCCTAAAAATTTACTATTTCAAAACTTATTTTCCCAACATGACAAACATAGACATAATAATGCACTACTTTTGGCAAGATAGAGGAAGAGAAGATAGATTTATTGGACATCCCATCACATTATTACATGTTTTCAAGGATTCTTCAGTTGGAAATAATAAGGTTTCACCAACCTATAGCAATGGAAGTATTTTTGTACCTCATGACTCCCTTATTGAAATGTTCAAAAGTCCATCTTTGAAACATGAATACATCAAAAAGCAGTGAATGTCGATCCAATGTTACATTACACATACAAGTCTGGTTTTCTACTATTCATTTGTTTATTTTCGATCGTCATATATAAACTTTTATAGAACGACTTTCTCGTGCTCTTATCATATATCACATGACGTAGTTTAAATGAATACTATACAGTAACCATTGTTGCACGAGCAAAAATTAAGAACCTTAATTTTCAGAATCTTCATAAAATTTTACATGTGTGATTTTTACACATACTTGATCGTATTCGAAAGTCAATTTGATATAATTACTACTGAATTGGATTAAATATTAATTGCTGTGAATAAACTCGAGTTTGGATGGCTTTTAATGAAAACCGACCAAAGAAGGGAGAAAAAAGGAAGAATTGCAATTTAGTCTCGGACTTTATAATTCTTCATTTTTCGTCTTTCTTTGATCAATTTCACCTCTTATTTTTTTAATCAAAAGTCATTTAAACTCTCGTCACGTATTACGTTACTTAGTTTAAATGAATATTAAACAATAACACGAACATGATCGCGGACAAAAAGTAAGCACCAGAATCTTCATAAAATCTAACACTCTTATCGAATGCACTGCATCAAGAAAAAAATCCCATCTCCCTCATGTATTTAATTTACCCACTAGATTCATTTTATTGACTAAAAAGCTGCAACTTTTGATTATTTAACCTATTTGTTGGCTTCGATAGTGAGTCAACCTAGCAGGCGAACTACTTCCTTTCTTGATCTATCTTAATTATTAAGTTTCGTTTATTATCAAATGAGAATCGATATTGTTTTGATTCCACATACAATGTACAGTACAGATCAAGTTGATAATTATGTACACAATTTATTTTACTAAGAAGATTTGTTCCTTGCAAATTGTCATCCCATGAATATAATATTCGATGGATGTATATGCTCAAATAGAAACAAATTATGAGTCGGCCACCAAGTTGTTCCCATAATATTTAGGAAAATGCCACTAGGGTTTTTGGAAAATTTTCATTCATGCGTGCTGATCTAGATGACTACGAGGAATACAGCTACCATTTTTCTTTCTTTATTTTATTTTTTTAAATAGTACAATTTTATCAATGTTGATGTTGAGCAGGTCTCTGCAGACTGAATATACCCTTTTGATTTTTTATTTATTTTTTGTTATTCAGGGTGTGTTTGAGCCACATTATTTTGGAAGAATGTATTTTGATGGAGAATGTGTGGTTGAAAAAGAAGGAAAAATTATTAATGTGATAAAAAATATTATTTTATTAAGAATGTGTGGTTGAAAATGAGTAGAAGAATGAGAATGAAAATTTTACTGTGGCTCAAACAGGAGCTCAGTTTCTTGTCAACTTCAGTAATGTTTGTATGACATATACTTCTTATCCTTTTTTTTGATGATATCTCGTAAAGTTACTATTTTTGTTTGTTTTTAATTTTCTTGCTAAATTTAGATAATATTATTAGTTTTTTCAATTCAAACAACATGCATATATGTAATAATGTGTCCCTACTTGACTAAACAAACTAGTGGATTGTAAAAGAAGTGTCGTAAATAAGAATTAACACACACACACACACAGTATTATCAGTTTATTATAGTATTAACTGGGAGTGGAGGTTGTTGGAGGAAGAAGTTCCACTTTCTCTATCTCCTTTTTTTTTTTTTTTT
>CAIGRT010124054.1:0-12713 GCA_903798405.1 Fraxinus platypoda | reverse complement strand
GCCAGAGATGGAGAAGGTCTGGTTGGTCATGGTGGTTCTGGAAGGGGCAGATCGAAATCTAAGTTCAGTAATCAAATTTGTAACTACTGCAAGAAGAAGGGATAATTAAAGAAGGATTGCTACAAATTGCAGAATAAAGAAATGATGGCTACAAGTAGATATTCAGATACTTCAGACGAAGCAAATATCGTGGAGAACATTGTAAGTGATGGAGACCTCTTAGCTATTTCTGGCACTGAGTCTAACCCGAAAGATGATTGGATTCTTGATTCAGCATGTGTGTTTCATATGTGTCCTAATAAGGACTTGTTTACTACATATGAAACGGTTTCTAAAGGTTTCATGGTTATGGGAAGCAACGCATCTTGTCGGGTTACTGGAATTGGTACAGTCAGATTGAAGCTTTTGGATGAACAATTAGAACACTTGGCCATGTTCGACATGTTCCAGATTTGAAGAAAAATTTCATCTCGTTGTCTATCCTTGATTTAAAAGGTTATGAGTTATTTGGTGGANTATGTGTCCTAATAAGGACTTGTTTACTACATATGAAACGGTTTCTAAAGGTTTCATGGTTATGGGAAGCAACGCATCTTGTCGGGTTACTGGAATTGGTACAGTCAGATTGAAGCTTTTGGATGAACAATTAGAACACTTGGCCATGTTCGACATGTTCCAGATTTGAAGAAAAATTTCATCTCGTTGTCTATCCTTGATTTAAAAGGTTATGAGTTATTTGGTGGATGTGGAGTTTTGAAGGTTTGTAAGGGTGCCCAGGTTGTATTGGAGGGACAAAAACGGTATCAGTTATACATCTTGCAGGGTCGTGCAGAATTTAGAAGACTTAATCAGTACAAGTTTAGGACCGTGGTGGACATTCAATTTGGTACAATACCTTTAGGAGCTCATAAAATGGCCGGATTTGAAAAATACAGTTCAGTAGAGTTCAGAAGATATAGATAATGCCGCTTTGCTACCATCACCTGCAGTGTCATTGTATTTAATTGCTAGGGATGGACCCAATGGAAAATGGTATGTGGATGCTNGTCGCTTTGCCACCATCACCTGCGGTGTCATTGTATTCAATTACTAGGGAAGGACCCAATAGAAAAGGGTATGTGGATACTGATTTTGTTGAGCATGCTTTAAGTGGAGTAGAAGGTGTACAATCTAGCAAGAGGCCTTCTTTAAAAGTATTTAGGTTTGATTATCTTTGGGGTGTGTTACAACGCATTTTGGTAAATTATAAAATCATTATGATTTTTTGGGATTTGAGATAATTCTGCAGAGTAGCGCTCGGAATAATTGGAAAATGTGGAGTATTGTGTTTTGTTAGATAAATTAATTTTTTTGGTTATTGTTGAAAAAGTCAGTTCATTCCTTGGTGGAATTCTTGTTAAGGTGGAGATTGTTAAAATTTGGGTGTGACCCGAATTCTTTGTTTGAAGTATTGAAGAATTCTAATTGAACTGCACGTCATGAAGAATTCAATTTTAGAATATTATTGGAGTCTTTCTATACAATTTTATGGTGTGAGAAAATATATTACTAGAATTATAGGATCCATTGTAATTTTTCTATCTTCTCCATTATTTTTGAGTCAATAAAATCTCTTAATTCATCTGCTATATTCTTGTCTTTATTCTTCTTTTGCTTGATCATATACTTATTATTTTTCATATAACTTCAACATCTCAATCCGTTAGTTTGTTTCACAACAAAAAAGTTACTCTCCATTATAAGGAAAACAACATTTGATATAGAAAGAAAGCGGTTTTCCGGTACCTAAAAGAGAAGAATGTTAAATCGCTGAGATCATAGCTCCTTATCTGAGTTTTGTTTCTTCAAGTCGACTATCTAGAAAGCAGATGGTCTCAGGAAAAGATGAAATAATATCTGCTTCAGTTTCATTTGCATCTTCCATAGATGATGTTGCATTCGGCATCAAACGTATTGTTATTGACCAAACATTGGTTAGGGCAAGGATATAATGGTTCTGTTACTTGGATGACAAAGCTTAATTTAACATTGCAGGTGATTCTTGCAATGCTATCTAATCAGGTAATGGATATTCTCTCTTACATGCCTGGATATGGTTATACTACCTGATTTGTGGATGTTGATGGAAGATATCCTTGTGTCTCATATGGATTAGAAACCTTTCCATGCTACGCATATAATTCTACATATGCTAGCAATGGCTGAAAGGTTCTACTACTAGATCTGTTACTATAAGATCTATGTTGGACAGAAGTGGCGCGGTACTCGAAAAGTAAAAAAATTATTTCAAGTAAGGGCTTGTCTGGAAAATCTTATGCTGTACATGTGTGACTCCACCAATCAATATGAGCATGCATAGAGAAAATCATAAATGAATCTAATTCATTTTCCGGAAAAGATAAAATACTATCTGCCAATGTTTCATTTACATCCTCTATAAATGATGCTACATCTGGCATCGAGGGATTTGTTATTGAGGAAACATGAGGTTCGGAGCAAGGTTATAATGGTACTGACAAAATTTACTTTTAACACAGCAGACGATTCTTGCAAAGGTATCCAATCAGATAATGGATCAGTTCTCTATTATATTCTTGGATATGGTTATACGACCCGATTTGTGGATGTTGATGGAAAACAGCCTTGTGCCCCTTATCGGTCAGACACATTTCCATGTTATACATACGATTCTACCTATGCTGGAAATTGCCCAACTGTCTCTTCTATTAGAGCTAGTACTATAAGATCTACGATGGGACTAAAGTGTGTGGGATTTTCGAATGCTTTTAACTCCACAAAAAGTAATAAAAGTATGTAGAGCCCAAACACAACGGAAGTAGAAAATCTCACAAACACGAAGATCACTCAAAGTTCATTAACACCAAGAGATCGATTAACACATAGGACTCAGAAAAAATATTGTACCCTTCTGTACAAAAGAAATGACCACAACGACCCAAACCCCTGAAGAATCGAACACATCAGCTACTCGATGGAAACAAGATCAAACAACTGATCTAATAATTCAAAACCCTCAACCGAAGATTCACTAAGAATCAAATCACAAAGATTTATGAACAGAACCAGAAGTTTTGATCCATACACAAAGAATAAAAAGAGGGATTGAAGAGACGAAGCACACAGAGAACCCAGAAGCTTCGTACAAAGAAAACAGAATGAATAATGTTTATAAAGCAACTGCTCAAGCCCCTTAAATACACAAATCCATCACCGTAGATTCAACTGAAGATCAATGGTCTAGAGCAGCACATGTGTCTATCTTATTGGGTCGGGTATTAGGCCAGTTTTATTGTGTTATCAGGTAATAGCCAGACTTAAACCAGCAATGGGCTAGGCCCAATTTTATCATAGCCCAGCGAACTGAATGCAACTTATATAATTGGCATCACAGCCCATCAAAGTATATCAAAAAGGATTTGTCAGGAAATTTTATGTCACATACGCGTACGTATGTCTCTACCAATCAATGAAATGGGCTTGCAAAGAAGGTAGATTTCATTTTTAATTTTCACACTGAAAGCAATACGAGCTTGAACAGTGAGATTGGACATATATATAATCTTTCTTCTCGGCGTAACGAAAGAACTAGATGAGGAACATCAATAAATGGGACAAAACTCTATGAAGCATAGACAAGTTGGAATGGAAGAAGTGTTGGTGTCCTAAACATTTTTCCCGAAAAAGGGATAAATATCAAAACAAATTAAGATAAACTAACTCAAATATGGACAACAAGACATGTGAAGTGGGGAAGAGGAAGTGGCACATCCATGAACTAGATGAATTCGGACAAGATATGCAAGAGGAACAAATATATGTGAAGAGGAAGAGAGCGCTATGCATGTTCTCTGTAAGGGTTAGAAGGAATATGGGCTCTTGTTTTTCTCTTTTGGCCATAAATATTTCTGTAGTAGAACTGGCTTCCCATAACTTTTAATTTTTTAATTTATGGGCACATGAGTTTAATGCACACATATTTATATAGTGGCATGAACTAAGCACGAGCCACGCAAGCATGCACACACAGAATATTCGAAAAGTTATAGGAAAACCACTTTTGCTTTACAAAGAAAGTGGTTTCCCATTATCTAAATGAGAAGAATACATAAAACACCGAGATAACAGCTCCTTGCACGAGTTTTTATTCATCAAGTGGACTTTTTAGAGAATGAATGGTTTTGAAAAACTATATTCTTATGTTTCGTTAGCACCATCTAGATGATGCTACATCAGGCATCAAGGAAATTGTTATTGACGATAATTGAGGTTTGGAGCAAGGATATAATGATACCGTTACTTAGTCCAATATCAAAGCTTATTTTAACACACTAAGTGATTATTGCAGTAGTATTTAATCAGATAATGGATCAGTTCTCTAATATATGCCTGAATAAGGTTATACGACCCTATTTGTGTATGTTGATGGAAAACATCCTTGTGTTTCATATGGATCTGATACCTTTCCATGCTACGAATGTGATTCTATTGATACTAGATCTGGTACTATATGATGTATGGTGCGGGATAATAAAATGCTTTTAACTCAACAAAAAGTAACAAAAATATTTCAAATAAGGACTTTGTGAGGAAAATCTTATGTCGTGTATGTATGTCTCCACCAATCAATGGAATAGGCTTGTAAAGAAAGTATATTTCAATTTTCACCCTGAAAACAATAGGAGCGTGCACAGCGGGAAAACATCAATAAATAGGACAGAATTCCAAAATTCTACTAACATAGACAAGTTGATATGGAAGAAGTGTCGATGTCCTAAACATTTTTGATGAAAAAGGAAAAGATATCAAAAGAAATTAGGATAAACCAAGCTAGAACATGGAGAAAATGATCGGTGAAATAGGGAATACGAAGTGGCAAATCCAAGAATTAGATGAATTTGGACAAGATGTGAAAGAGGAAGAGAGCGTTAAAAGGAATCTAGGCTCTTTTTTTCTCTTTTAAACAAAAATGTGTTCTCCAGCAGAAACGACTTCCCATAAGTTTTAATTTTTCAATTTATGGGTTGCATACATTTAATGCAAATGTATTTATGTAGTGACATGTACTAGGCACAAACCACACAAAGCAAGCACGCAAACACAAATATTCAAAAAGTTATTCTCCATTCTTAAGTAAAACCACTTTTTCTTTACAAAGAAAGTGATTTCTTCGTACCCAAAAAGAGAAGAATTCTTAGCTCCTTGTCCTAGTTTTGATTCATCAAGTGAATTGTCTAGAAAAAGAGATGATTTTTGAAAAGCCAGTTTCATTTGCATCTTCCGTAGATTATGCTTCATCCGGCATCAATGAAATTGTTATTGACCAAACATCAGGTTCGGAGAAAGGATATAATGGTACCGTTGCCCAATCAGATGACAAAATCGGTGATTCCTGCAATGATATCCAGACTATAATGGATTCGTTCCTATTATATGCCTGGATATAACTATACAAAAGCATTTGTGGATGTTGATGGAAAAATACATTGTGTCATATATGGATTAGGCGCATTTCCATGCCATGCATATAAATTGTTGGGAAAATTGGTTTAATTAGTTGGTTTGACCAACTTTTAACCAATTATTTTAGTGGGTCGCGCTAGTTGGACAAAACATTTATTTGGTCAAGTGTGTTCTACTCCATGAGTANTTTGAAAAATTTAGAACTTGGAAAACACAGAAAATTGGATTTGATTAGTTGGTTTGATCAACTTTTGACCAATTATTTTAGTGGGTCCCGTAAGTTGGATAAAATATTTCTTTGGCCAAGTGTGTTCTATTTCATGAGTAGATTAGTGTAATGTATTTATTTTCTCAAAACCAATTTAGGGTGAATGAGAAATTAATGTCAAAAGATGACCACTTGAAGTTGAAATAAATTGGAATAAAAATTGGTGGGAAATTAGAAAAAAACCAATCCCACATAGGAAAGCTAGAAGAGTGTAAACCACTTTGTATTGCTCAAGTTTGAGACTTGGGTGTGGACTCCAAGGGGTACCAATAGTCTTTGTAGGGGAGAGAACCTACATGCTAGTAGGTTGAGCTAAAGCACACACGTTCGGCACGGGTCACGGGTCGTGGTCTTGGGCTTGACTTGGACTTGGGCCAAGTTGATATATATTTTTTGGTTATATTATTTTACTATTATTTAAAGTAATAATATATTTATTTATATTATTTTCACCGATTTTTCTGTGCGTGACACGTGGATTCTTCTAGAAGATAGCGGTTGGCAGTTGACAGTTAAAATTGCCTATCTGTTGAAGACACAACTTTTCGACTGTTGTGTCATTTGGACACAACCTTTCAACTTCTATAAATAAGCTTGTATATCTCGGTTTTCATTCACTCCAAAATCAATTCTGATTTTATTATTTTTCCAAAATTATTTATTCGTCCATGTATGGTTCATATTTTGTAATTCAGCCTCGAAAATTGTTTTCGTACATTTTAGTCCTCGAATTTTTTAGGGAGATCAAAACGTGAGTAAGTTTGCCAGGTCTTGTAATTTGGAGTGCTACTATTACAAGTTAAGGTCATTGTATCTTGGGAGATGAATGCCGAAATACCGTCAGCACCAATGCGAGACATTAACGTCTTAAAGAAAAAGATTTGAATTCTTGCCTGGACCATTGACATTTTATATCATTCATTTTTGCATACATTATTCTGCCCAAATCAATTCACTGTAATTTAATTATTTGCCAACACAAATAGCTCAATTGGCTCTGGGGCCAAAGTGTACAAGGGTAGTGAAATGATTTTGAATTGACAAAAGTTAAAATTTAGTAAGACTTTAAATTAAGACTTGTCAGGAAAATCTTATGTCGCACATGTATGTTGATAAGTGTAGTTTCTACGCTTATTCGAGACCCTAAATGATGATATTTTATTGTCATTTCGATAAAATTCTACGTAATTTATGTTATATTGCATCTTTGTAGGCAAAACTTTATGTTTGATGAAGAATTGGAGAAAAGAAGTGAAAAATTGGCGAAAAATGGCAAGATCCAAAGTTTAGGAGCTAAAGTAAAAATATTCAAAAATTGTGTCGGAGCTCATGATGAAGATTCGAGAATGCTATGGGTCAATTAGATACAATTAAGAATTAAGGTGATGAATAGATGAAATTATTTTGCCCTAATATTCATCATGTATTTGAATCTTTAATCAATCGTTGTTCGCAAGATTTTGATATTTTCAATTAGTTAGAAAAACATAATCTCACCCATCAAAATTCTTTGTTTGCCTTTATCGAATATGAGTTAGAAAAATTTAATTAAGGTCTAAAGTATAGTCATCGTGGGAACGATAATCCGGACTCAAAGGTCTACTGTATTACTTGTTACGATATTGTACACTTGCAATAGAAAAAACGCAAAGAGTTTTGTGTAGTCACCAAAGCCTCTACAGTTTTCGGAAGCAATGAAGCACGAAAATCATCAATTACTCTTCCTCCCACACTAAACGTAGCCTCAGAAGCAAGAGTAGTTGCTGGAACAGCTAGAACAATTTTTCCAAAGAGTATGAAATTTAGCACTATTAACCTTCCACCAATTCAAAACTTCAAAATTTTCAGTTCTTGGAAATAATGGCTCCTCCAAGTACTTCTCTGACTCTGACTTTTTAGAAGAACACGACAAATTAGAATATTCGAAATTGCGATTAAGATGAACTATCATGATCACTACTAGAACCAAGCTCTTGACATACTTCCACTTGAGATTAGATGAACTATCGTCATACGCATTGAAAATGTCAAATATTGCCTTACGAACTCTTTTAGCATATGTATGAGCATCAACATCATAGAGCTTACCATAATAATATTCTACCAAATCCATTTTAAATCTTGGAAAAAAAAAACAACAACTGCTAATACTAAACAACACTCATCCCAATATTTAACAAACTTCAATTTTATTGGGCCAGCCATCATACACAAAAAGCTATGCTTACTACTTTCCCACTTAGATAAATGTAGTTGAATATTACAAACATCAAGAAAAAACACATTTGATGTGGGAAAATGTGACTTACTTCCACTTGAGATTGAGATGAACTATCATCATCTCATTGAAAATGTCAAATATTGTCTTACGAACTCTTTCAGCATATGTATGAGCATCAACACCATAGAGCTTATCATAATAATATTCAACTAAATCCATTTTAAATCTTGGATAAAAAACAACAGCAACTGCTAATACTAAACAACACTCCTCCCAATATTTAACAAACTTTGATTTCATTGGACCATGCATCATACACAAAAAGCTATGCTCACCACTTTCCCACTTAGATAAATGGAGTTGAATATTACAAATATCAGGAAAAAACACATTTGATGTGGAAAAATGAGAACTAGAAAAATTATTTATTGCGTCATAAAATTGAGAAAATATGCTCAATCAATCACCTAGAACTTTAGCAATTTTTTGTTCTTCATCACTTGGATGGAGTTTATAATTACGATCTATTTGTGCTAAGTGCCAAAGAACCTCTTTCATCTCTATTTCACTTGCAATCATCTGAAAAGTAGAACAATCCATCTTCACATTCTGCTTATCTGTCAACTTTTGTCGATTTTTTGCATGAGTAGATTTCTATGTTACATATGGAGACCTTTTCAAATACTTCATAGTTTCTCTAACCTTACGAATAAACTCTCCAATTACTTTTAACTCATCTTGCACAATCAAGTTAAGAATATGAGCACTACAATGCACATGAAATAACTCACCTTCCAAATGTATTGCATGCTTGTCACAAAGCCAACTTTTCAAGCTTTTTACCATCACATCATTAGCGGTAGCATTGTCAACCACTATGGCGAACAATTTTTTCTCCAGATTCCAATCCAAAATCATATCAGTGATTTATCTAAATAGTGTTTCTACATCATGAGGATATTTAATACATTTATAACCAATTATTTTTTGTTCAATTCCCAATCGTCATCAATAAAATGAGATGTCAAGCATATAGATAACCAATATCTTGATGATCAGACGTCCAAAGATCAGTAGTTAGAGTGATTCTACCTGGATGTTTCTCCNATAACCAATTATTTTTTTGTTCAATTCCCAATTATCATCAATAAAATGACATGTCAAGCATATATAACAAGTATCTTGATGATCAGATGTCCAAAGATCAGTAGTTAGAGTGACTCTACTTGAAGTTTCTCCAAGTGGTTGTATAACTTCTCCTTCTCACTTTTGTAAACTTCAAATACATCAGACCTCACTGTATTTCTTGACACAAGCTTAAACATTGGTTGCAAACCATTACAAAAGATCTCAAACTATTCATGTTCAGCCATATTAAAAAGATAATTATGCATGATAACCATCTTAACAAAATCCATCCTATTTTTCAATTCGTCAAACTTATGATTTTTAACTATGGCAGCAGCCTTTGAGGAACTTTCGAAAATGGATAGAATTTGTTGACCAATGTCCCTACTACGTTTCCCATTAGACCTTTTCAAATGATTCTTTAAGTGGCTAGTTCCTTTCCCATTCTCCCTTACAAATTTTTTACAACAATGCTTGCACTATGCAATCTCATTTCTTTTTGGCCCTTAAAATTTTACAAAATCATTCCATACCTTGGATGTCAATTTTCATCTCTTAGGAGGAGGTGGATGTGAATCTTCAACTTGTATAACATTCCAAGCATCATCTTTTTTCTCCGCTTCAGTGTCGGCCTTGTCGACCATTATACATATCCGAAAAGTCCTAAAATCAAGATTGAAATGAGAAAATTGGGAAAGAATGCAAGAAGATACTAATTGAAGTTTTGTTAAAATTTGTCATTCTCATTCTGTAATGAATAATTTGTATTTAGAGGTAGTAAAAGGTTTATCGAACATATAAGGAAAAAATGGAAGAACGATGTTATTTGCATGTCCTTATCACAAGTCTAGATGACATTGTTTCATGGTCCAATAAATGAAAATATATCATAACTTCATTGGATAATAGAGTATAAAATCTGATTGTCACATAGACCGTTGATGAGCACCAATTAACAACATAGCAGTTAGCACCACTTAATCTTAAATAGGTCATCGTGCTGAGACCCAAAATTCATTTTCCATTAATTTCATCGGATTCTGATCAAAATCCAATCCATTGACGTCCTAAGATGGATACATGTGTTCTCTTTAAGCGTTAAAAGAAATCTAAGCTTTTTTTTTATCAGAACAGCTTCCCATGAGTTTTAGTTTTCAATTTACGTGTGCATGCAGTCAATGCAAACATATTTATATAGTAGCACACACCACGTACGAACCACATAAGCAAGCACGCACTGAAAAATATTTGAAATGTTACTCTGTTACAAAGAAATCGAATTTTTGGTACCCAAAAGGGAAAAATGTTTCAAATGTTGAGATAATAGCTCCTTATCTGAGTTCTGATTCATCAAAAGGACTGTCTGGAAATAAGATGGTTTCCAAGGAAGATGAGATACTTACTACTTCAATTTCGTTTGCATTTTCCACAGATGAAGCTACATCTGACATCAAATGAGTTTTTATTGACAAAACATCAAATGAGCGTGGACAGCGAAAAAAAGTCAATAAATAGGGCCGGACTTTACGAATCATGGACAAGCTGGAAAGGCAAAAGTGTTGGTTTTCGTGGAAAAAAAGGAGAAATATAGAAAGAAATTAAAATAAATTTTACTAGAATATGGAGAAAAAGATTTGTTATGTGGGAAAGAGGAAGCGACATATCCATCAATTGATGAATCTGGACAAGATATGGAAGACAAAGATGAAGATAGTTGAAATGTAAGAAAGAAATGATAATTTGGCTCAGTTACTTCATTCATTATCAATGTGGTATAAATAATTACAAATGAATATTCTAGAGTTTGTTAGCTCCTGATTTTAAGGAATGTGTTGGAATAAAAATACACCAGAAAGTTAGTGTTAGCATTGTACAAAATACGGAAGAATTTCCAGCAAGGAAATCAGTTGGGAGTTAGTGGTTGGAAGGAGCTAGCCACTAACTCTATGCTGGATGGAGCTAGCTGACCTAGCTCCATCTTGAATGGAGCTAGCCGCTATAGCTCCATGCTGGATGGAAGAATTGAGACATCACTTGGCTAGAAGGATGTCCAAGCCTCATGTGCCATACATTAGCTAGGAAATTTAAGGACTGTTGACTTGGGTTTTGACTAGGATCAATGGATAGGATGTTCAGCAGTGTTTATTTGAGACAGTAGACATTTGGGATTGACTCTGGGCATTATAGTGAGGAAAATCCAGCGGATACAATCCTTTCTTAAGCCTCCCTTGCAGCACCACTTCCCTCATTAGCTTGTCCTTGACAAAACAACAATTAGAGTGAAATTCCATGTAAACCTGATTATCAGAGGTTAATTGTGACACACTAATGAGGTTTTTCTCGATTTCAGGTACATGGAAAAGCTTGTTTAGCACGAGTGATTTACTGTTTAAAGTAGGCAGATGAGTTATGCCAAAATGTGCAATATGCAGTCTATTTCCATTACCTACCATAATTTCTTACTTACCAGCATATTCAGTAGCTGAAGTAAGGTTTTACTTATCTGCAGTAATATGGTTGCTGGCACCAGTATCAGCAAACTAGGCTGGGTCATTTAGAGTGCTGGGGGAAGCAATATAGGCTACTGGTGCTACTGGTGAGGGATTGTAGTTGAACCTCTGATTTGATGGAGCTCCAGTGTATCTTTCATCAAATCTGAAGTTGCAGATGTTGGCCTTGTGTCCTGTTTTTCCACACACTTGGCAGGTAGGTCTATCACCTCCATTAAAATAGCCTCATCTATTTCTTCTTCTTCTTCTTCTTCTTCTTCCAACTCTGAAATAGTTAGAGGATCTTCCATTGGTGACTGGCCTGTGAGTTCTGAAGTGAGGATAGTTTGAGCCATATCTTCGAGTAAAGTTAACTGAGGTATGATCAAGATTGATTCCAGCCATTTCATTTCTCATTGTTGTAAGATGTTCCAACTTACTTTCATAGGTCATTAGTGTTGATTGTAGCTCACCCCAAGTAATGTTGTCTCTGTTGTGAATTTGAACAACAATGGGAGTGTGTTCTTCATCTAAGCCTGCTAGGACCTGAGTAACCAAATCAGAAAGGGGAATAGGTTTCCCAGCAATTTCCAAGTTGTCTGCCAGCATCTTTATTTTGTTCAGGTATTGATCAATACTCAGGCTACCTTTCCTTGCCTTTTGAAGTTCACCAGTGAGAAAGATGATTCGAGATCTGTTTTGAACCCCATAACTTTCCTTCACAGCTGTCCATAGTTCATTTGAGGTTTTTACACCTATAACTCTCATAGCAATATCTGGAGTCATAGAGGAGTAGAGCCATCCCATGACCAATTCGTCTGTAGACATCCACCGATTATATTCTGAATTTCTTGTCATTTCGATGCTGGTTCCACTTTTACCAGCAACTTGGGTTCCAATGAGCTCTAGAGGACGCAACTTTGTCCCCAGGATGTAGCCTTCAAGGCTCTGTCCACGAATAATAGGTAGTATCATTGTAACGGCCCGGGTGGATCTTACCCGACCCGTTAACATAGACGTACTATCCGTTTTGGGGTGGATCTTACCCCTCACGGCTTTCTCAAACCCACGTTTCGTAAATTTACATGTTCAACGACATCCTGTGTGAGTTCCTCAAGCAATGCAC